>JAKUBK010000009.1:0-114210 GCA_030566875.1 Waltiozyma chaumierensis | reverse complement strand
GTGAATGGACACCAGAGCATCTCACTATTTATAACATCGTTCTTAGAATGCAGAAGGAAACTATGGCTGAAATCAAGCCTGGTGCTTCATGGGATCATATCCATTTATTGGCCCATAGGATCTTGATTGAGGAATTTCTCAAGTTGGGTTTATTCCACAATGGTACTGCTGAAGAGATTTACGAAAGTGGTGTCAGTACTGTGTTCTTCCCTCATGGGTTGGGACATTTGCTAGGTATGGACACTCATGATGTTGGTGGGTATCCTGACTATGAAGATGCAGATGTCAAGTTGAGATATTTGAGATTGAGAAGACCTTTACAAAAGGGTATGGTTGTCACTGACGAACCAGGATGTTATTTCAACCCTTACTTGATTGAGCTGGGGTTGAAGGATCCTTCTCAAGCTAAATTCATCAATAAGGCTGAAGTGGACAAGTACTTACCTGTCGGTGGTGTTAGAATTGAGGATGATATCTTGGTCACTGAAGATGGGTTTGAGAATTTCACTGGGATCACTTCTGATCCTTTGGAGATTGCTAGAATTGTGAAGGCTGGTATTGAAAAGGGTAGAGACCATTTCCATAACTTAGTTTGAAGATGTATAGTTATTCATTTCAACACTTTTGTCAGTTGAGAATAAATTAGGTATAAGTGTATAACTTTTATCTACGATATTATGATTTAATTAGGACAAAACCAATTCTTTTCATTAGAACGGTTAATTATTGCGAAACCTATTTTGTGCAAATTCGCTCTTCTCCAACTTCCTTCTCCGATTCCTAAATGGGAAATGACATATTTTCTGACGTAATCCGCTTAAACTGAAATTATTCCCAACTCCGATAAAATCCAGCTTTTTAAGTTCCAATGCTAGTCACAGTAAATCAAATTTAATTAAAAAAAAGAAAACTTCGGAAGAAAATCGGCCATCCGAGCGATAACCGGAGTCACAGGAACTTTTCAAGCCAGTGAGAGTAAAGACATCGCGAACTCGGGCCAGGCCAGCCAGAAAAACCGGTCCGTCTAGTACGGGGCTCTCTGTTTGTCAGCCTTTGAGATCACTTTCATAAAAATATAAAACTAAAGTGGAATCCCATATCTTTTCCATCTCAATCTGTTAATAAAATTGAACTTTCAAAAGTTTCATAAATTCTTCATATTCTTACAATTTAACAATGTTCTCCACTGCTAGATACGTCAGACAATCTCTCACTCCGTTGTTCAAACAATCCGTTGTTCCAGCTAAAAGATTCTATCACCCAAAGGTTATTGACCATTATCAAAACCCACGTAATGTTGGTTCCCTTGATAAGACTTTAGGTAATGTTGGTACTGGTTTAGTCGGTGCTCCAGCTTGTGGTGATGTCATGAGATTACAAATTCAAGTTGACGATTCTACTGGTATAATACAAGATGTCAAGTTCAAGACATTTGGATGTGGTTCTGCTATTGCCTCCTCATCTTATGTCACCGAATTGGTCAGAGGTAAGACTATTGATGAAGCCATCAAGATCAAGAATGCAGAGATCGCCAAAGAGCTATCCTTACCACCTGTCAAACTACATTGCTCCATGTTGGCTGAAGATGCTGTCAAGGCTGCCATCAAGGACTACAAGTCTAAGCGTATGAGTGCTTGATTAGAATGGGTGTTTTTTTTTAGTTCATTGAGAGGGGGTGTGCCACAGTTTAAGTTGGTTTTTGCATAATATTATTTTCTTACGTTTTGGTTTTTGAGAAGGTGATTTCAGTTCATTGAGTTGTGTTTTATTTCATTGTTGTATTAATTTTTTTTTTGACTACATTTGGGGGAAGGTACTGAAGTATCTCTTAACACATTACGGTTCTACATTTTTTTTTAAGTATTTTTTTTTCTGGATTTCTTAGTTTCAAGTATCTAACATTATCAGGTATATACATATATTAAGTATTTGGTAGAGATTAATATTATATTTGCTTGATGTCTTTGAAGAATGGGTTATTTTTTTCGATCTCTGATTATTCCCCTCCCATTTTAAATCAAAAGCATTTTACTGGTCATTTCTATATCAGTTTTTTTCGGAACTATGCACGTTCTGCTAATTCTGAATTTTAAGCGAGATACGGGCAATAATTTCTTCAACTTATTGATCACGTGCAGCTTGTCCTTATAATATTCCAATTGCCAATATTTGCTTGATCTCTAACAATTCGACTTCCATATCAACAATCCAAATTATAAAGAACAGATACTCCATGGATATTTTGAACGGATCTTGGAATAATTAAAACATCCTAGCAATAGTCACAAATAAATATTGGTCGTTTCCGAACAAGTTAAAGGCCAGCTAAAAAAAACCCAAAGTTCTGAAGTTGGTAGCATCATTAACTAATATATTATTAATTACGTTAGTATATTTATACAAACTGATATGAGTACAGAAAGCCATGTGTTCTAACTTCACCAGCTAGAGAAGGGTAAATTTGTTTTTGGTTTAACCTATATAAATACTCAACAATATATATATACATGCTAGCTGGTATATTTGAGAATAAGGTGTCGGCAAAATTACCCGTAAGCGGTTAATTTTTTTTTTTTAATTCGATTTGTTCAAGCTGGATCTAAATTCAATATATAATTAATTCTCGATTAATATATTTGCCTAATATGAGAGAGCTTTAGTATGAGTGGTATTGGATATTAAAAGATCTATTTTTTTGAAACATTGGAAGCTGGTTTAGGCCTTGGTAAAAGCATGGTTGAAATTTGCGGAGAGGGTTGGCAGCATTGTCTTCTTGCGTGTGCCAGTTTTGCAACGTCAATTGGGGCAGATAAATCCCGTAAAAAAGGCCGTCTTGACCCCCAGCCGCCGAAGAGATGAATTATCTTTTGTACCACAAACATTTGCAACAATTATTGGAACTACAAACCAAGCTTAATAGCACTAGAGTCCATAATTCTCACCAGAACTCAACACTCACACACATACCCACCAGTTTCTCTCCCCCCCCCTTTTTTTTTTTTTTTTGCATACACTAACTACACGATTATAATATCTAAATGACTGGAAAGTTGGAGAAGGCTATTTCCTTTCTACGAAATGAGACAAGCCAAACAGACGTCGACGTTGATTGGATTTATAAAGCTAAGGTTAAGAAATCCAAGAAGGTCCCACCGCTGGCTCCATCTACTTCTTCTAGCGGCATCACAAACCAAGGACAAGGAGCTTCCACTGGCACTACCATTGATCAGACTAAACCCCCTATTTCTACTCCTAAACACACTACGAATGGACCGCCACTCAGTCAGCATGATTCACCAAAAAGAAGTGCTTCGACCAGCTCACCTCCAGACGAAGTCGCTAAGATATCAGCTAATATGAATGTTCAAACACCGCCACCTTCCAGATCGCTATTATCCAAGGCGTTAAGACAACGTTCCAATTCGGATTCAAGAGGCTTTCAACATGCTACTGTCCAGCCATCAGCTCAAGCAAACGGTACGCCTCAGGTGGATTCTTTATTCCCCAAGCAGTCTGTTCCAACCAATCAAACACCAGGGACAAACCAAGGAGGAGCATCATCTTCTAGCATTAAGAGATCCAACTCTCTCAGTGAAAGACCAGCGGCTACCAAACCTGCGAAGAGATCTATATTCTCTGCCTTTGCCAAGCTGAAAAGCAGTAAGACGCCACCATCATCTCCACAGTCTCAACAAACGCGGCAATCACCAGCAGGAGACTCACAACCGTTGTCCATTCCAAAGAAAAGAGCCAACAGTTTCAGCTCTAGTAATCTCGCGTCTTCTCTTGAATCATTATCGCCACCGACATCTTCATTCAGCAGGTCTTTCTTTTCTTCCAAAGCACATTCCTCTGCTGCTGCTGCTGCTGCGCCAACTGCTTCTCAAGATCGTGTAGTGTTGAATAAGAATCCAAACAAGTTGGATGTCCCATTGAAGGAGCTTCATAATCTGAAGTTGAAGCGTGTGACATTTGCCTTAGACCAATTGTTAGACGACCCGCCACAACAGATCCCCTCAAGAAGACCACGAGCAGGCAATGTTGTGATCCCTGAGGATATCGTGGAGAATCGTCCACTGAAGTTGTCCGTTGGGATCACAAATGAAACCAAGCTGGAAATCAAGCACTGGGATGAGAAGGACTTGAAACAGATCAAGGAAAACAGACGCAGGTTCAAGGAAGAGGCGGAGAAACATGCCCAAGAAGCTCATTACGCCGCCCAGAGAATCGCCCATGAGGTTTTAAACTATAAGGGGAAAGGCAGCACATTATCCAATATTCTCTCTAGAAGCTCGGATCAGGATGATGGTGCCGGTTGCATCGTGGTGGATAAGATCAAGGATTTGGAAATCGACAAGCCGATCCATCTGCATGAGAATCATTTTGGAAACGAGGATGTCCATTACCAGTCGAAGCTGGACGTGTCCTTGGAAACGATCTACACGCGTTGTTGCCACTTGAGGGAGATTCTTCCTATTCCCGCTACGCTGAAACAGTTGAAGGGCAAATCGTCGCCCTTGGCCACGCTGAAGATGTTGAATCCGAAGCCAACGCTGATCGACATCTATTCCTTCATGGATTTCGTCAGTCTTGTGGAGATCAAGAACTTGGTGTTTGACAACGTGGCGCTGTCCAATGAAATGCTCAAGATTCTCTTTGCCAGTATCATCAATTCCAACATCGAGAAGGTCAGTTTCAGAAACGTTGCTTTCGAGGAACAGGCGTGGAAATATCTGTGTAAGTTTCTGATCAGAAACCCATATCTTACGAAACTAGACATTTCCCAGCAGAAGATCAAGCACGACGTTCCAATGTCCCAGCATCGCTCGGAGATGAACTGGTATCTCTTTGTGGAATCGATCAAACTGCGTGGCGGAATTGAGGAGTTGATCTTGAACGGTGTTAAGTTCGGCACGGATTTGGCTGTGTTCAAAAGACTTTTGGAAGACGCTGTTAATTTGAAGACCAAGAAGTTGGGTTTGGCGCAATCTGACCTGACGTTGGAACAGACCTTCCTCTTGTGTGATTTCATGGAGGATGTCAACAAGACTGTCGAAGGGTTGGATTTGGGATACAACGATTTGAGTTACAACATTAAGCCTTTGATCAGAAGGGTTTTGAACTTCCGTCACTTGAAGGTCATCTCCATCAGTTCCACGAACTTGAGCAATGTCGAAGACGCTGCTTTATTTGTGAAGTCGTTGTCCAAATTGCCCGACTTGCAGTTTTTCGATTTGAGTAACCTTCCTTCGATTTTCCCTGGGATTCTACCGTACCTGAAGAAATATTTACCAAGATTCCCTAACCTTGTTCGGATCCATCTGGACAACACCGACCTGGCCACCAAGACCATCTCCATTCTAGCAGCCATCATTCCGAAATGTTCCAAGCTGATCCATGTTTCCATCACAGGTCTGCCTAACTTGACCTACGAAGCCTCGGCCAGCTTGTACGGTGCTGTCAAGGCGTCGTCGACTTTGATGAATTTCGACTTGGACTACGAGATGATGGACGAGAAGATCTCGTCCAGAATCGCCATCTGCTTGATGAAGAACATGCAGAGAAACTTGAACAACCACGATTATTCCCACCACGAAGACCTCTCTGACAACTCGCATGACGATATCCTCTTTGACGGGTCCTTGCTTGCCGAGACAGCCTCGAATCTTCTGGACAAGATCAACTCCAAATACGACTGCCGACAAGACCACGATGAAGGGATCATTGACTTGAAGTTCTTGAAGAACCAATTCCTGGAAAAGATCTCCTGGTCGCGCTCCAATATCAACATGTCCATCGACGAGCTGTTGAACAAACGTTCCGAGTTGCAACTGTCTCTGGACGAGAAGGAATTCTTGCTCAGATTGTATTTCCTGGACAACTCTCTTCATAAGATCCAGGAGATTTTCAACACGTTGTCGGAAAACCCGCAACTCCAACAACAGCAGATCCAACAAATGCAACTCCAGCATCAACAACAACAACTCCAGCAGCAGCAGCAGCAGCAGCAGCAGCAGCAGATGGTCAACTTGGCAATTCCAATAGTCTCAATCGACGGTGAGGCTCCACATCAAATGGCCCTAGACACAAACCAAAACAATCAACAAGTCCCAGTGGACGTGGCCACTGGGCGTCCGATCTTGCTACGTTCCTTATCCCAACAATCAATCCAAGCCAAGAGACAGGAGGAGGAAGAAGGTGAGTTCCATAAATGGGGGTTCTTCGTCCAACAACAGAAACAAATCATGCCTCATGACGGAGCGAATATTGGGGAAGATCCCACCACACAACAACAACAGACTGAAGACAGGGAAGAAAAAGAAGCAGAAGAAGCAAAGGAAAAACTTGCAGCTGACAACATCCTCTCTCAGCAGCAACCAATTTCTTCCTTCATGGTACCAAAATTACCTTCTGGTTCCGAAATCAGAGACGCTGTGATCAAAGCTAAGGGGATTCAAAGTATATCGACTTTAATCGAAAGTGTCAACAATCAACAGTTCTCCCTTAAGAACATCTATCCTACTTTGAATGTCAATGGATCAATGTCTCTTCAGGATTCGTCACCATCGGGTCCAGATCAACAGATTCCTGTTCAATCGATTGATTCATCAACTGGAGAATCAGTTGCTGCTGCTGCTGCTACCAGTCCCATCGAACAAACAGTCATCACCACCACCACCACTTTAGCAAATATTGAAGAAAAGGAAGAATCCTCAATTGAAGACGATATCAAGAAGCAGGAGAATAAGGAAGAAGAGAAAGAACTGGAAGAGGAGGAACATAGTTCTAATGAAGATGATCAAATTAATGGCATTGATGTTGAAGAGAATGTCGATGAAGCTTATGATATTTTATTGAATGATATTTCCAGGGTTAGGTCTAATAAGTGAGAGCTGGATATCTCTAGAATCAATTGTCTTATAGTTAGTTGAAGAAAAGATTAAAAATGATTAAGTTCAAACTCAAAATTAAGCTAATTTAATATATATATAAGTTATAAATTTTAATTGGTAGAAGCTTGCTTATTAAATTTGTATTAATAATAATAATACAATAATCATACTATATAATATCTTCTTCTTCTTGTTTAGTACTTGTGATTAGTTTATCGGTTTGTTCAGCAGTGGTTTGATCTACTACGTTCAAGAATGGGACTTTCAATTATTATTGTTGTCTCTGTAACAACTGTAGTTGAATCAGCAGTTACTTGTTTCACTTCTTGTTGTGAATATTCGTCTTCAAAAGTAGTAGCAACAACCGTCTCCGATGTTGGAACATTCAAATGCAAGGATTCCTCCACAATCTTTTCTTCTTCTTCTTCTTCTTCTTCTTCTTCTTCTTCTTCTTCAGTTTCTTCTTCATTGACTTTAGATTTGGTCGGTTTGACTTTTTGAGCTGAACTTCTTTGGAAAGTGATCTCTGCAGTGGAAACAAATTGATCATCCAAGGGACGAGAAGAAGATTGAGAAAACGTTGTCCCTGGAACATTGGCATGGGAAGTAGCAATCACTTCATAGAATTTGTTGGCACTGTATGGGATTTTCTTGGTCTTGATGTTGGTATAAACTTCGTTTCTCATTTTGGTCAATCTTGTATTCTTATTCTTACGATAAGCTTCTTGTATGGTATCGGTGACTTCGGAAATGTAATAAAACCCAGTGTTCCCCGACCAACTGACTGAATCTCTACCAAATTCAAATCTTTGCACTCTCAATTTGGCAACGTATTCATCTTCATCTCCTTCTTTGTATGTGAATGAATCTGGAACAACCGGTTTCAAAGAGATAATTCTAGCTCCGACTTTGACAGGTTTAAGCATCTTCAACACTTTAGCGTTCAAATCGTCATCAAATAAAAAGTTCGTAATCAAGATAACATCGGCCCTTGGTAGCACCTCTTTCACTTCAGGACTCTTGGTGAAATCACTATGGATTAACCCAACTTTACCAGCTTGGATACCATACAATTTACTTCTTGCATCAAACTCAATAACTTGCTTTTTGGCCAAATCAGCACAGTTATCCATCATTTCACAGCCATAACTTTCAGCGCCGTATTCCAACGCAGCTTGTAAGACAACGTTACCAACACCAGAACCAAGATCTAAGAAGATCGAGTTGGATTCCAATTTGGTCTGAACTAATAACTTGGAAATAAAAGTTGGTAAAAGTTCACCGTACACTTCGGCTGAAAAGCCTTTGTATTGTTTTAACTTTTGAGATTCAGGTAAAACGGTTCTGGCATAGATTTGGTTCAAGATTTCATGAATAGTTAACTTTGGAAATTCCGATTTGCTTTGGATATAAGGAAGAAATTCATTCTTAGAATGGATTTCTTGGATCAACTGATTGTAGTTGGAGATTTCTTGGAAAACGTTGTCCCAGTTTTGTTGAAGAATAGCAGTGTTATATCTCCCAGAAATCGATTGTGAAGGAGCATCCTTGTTGAACACCAAGACTTGATACTGCGGTGGGATGTAGGAAATGGCACAAAGTTCCATGATTCTCCCAACCTCAAGAAAACTGTCCAAATCGCCATGGTTCAAAGACCCCTTTGAAATGTACTCTTCTTCAAAGTGAGGAAATAGACAACTCTTGAGCTTGAATCTCTGTCTCTCGTCGCCTTGTAAGGTTGGGAAATCGTGATAATGTTCGGCTCTGGTTTCCAACAAGGCAGAAGCAGTGACCAAGTTGGCAAAGTTGGTAATGTTGGAAACTTCACCAGTGATCACTTCCTTAGTGAAGAACTCAGAGGCTGTGATTGGAGTCTGCTCGTTATCAACGACAATGTACAATAAGAAGGGATAGTACTCTTCCTTACAGCCAAAGATATCCTCCACAGGGGTCCTGGAAACGGGTTCTTTCTTAGCCCTTTTGACAATCTTCGCAGCTGTGGCTGTCGTTTTCACTAACTCGACTTTTTCCTCTTTCTTGATCTGTCTCTGTCTCTCTCTTTCAGCGTCCTTTGCTTGTTTCCTCTCACGCATCTTCTCAGCGGCAGCTTTTCTTTGTAGAACCAATTGTCTTTGCTTTTCCTCCAACAATTTTTGGGCATTGATTTTTCTCAGTTCAAGGATTTTCTCCCTTTCCTTAATCTTTCGTTCTTCTCTTTCCAATCTTAGCCTTTCCATATCGTCAGCTTGTTCTTGGTGGAAGGATTTGTGAACCCTACGAAGTTTTCTCTGTGGTCCGATATCTTCAACCAGTTCATTGTTATCTCTACCCATAGAACAGAACCATTCAGCGTCGGCACGTAAGGATGCTAGAAGCCCTGAAGGTCTCTTGTTTTCTTTGCTCCAGGCCTTCTTTAGTTCGCCGAATGTTTTCACGTTTGAACCTGTGGTTATTACGTTGGTTGTCGTTTCATTGTTTACCTTAATAATGGATGCTTGTCTCCTCTTTGGTGTGTGGTCTTTGACGGTGGTGGTAGGCTTCTTGGAAATGGTTGGAAGCGTGCCCTTAGCATATTGAAACCTAGGCCCTTGGGTTCTGATATCATCATTGATAATTTTGGTAGCTCTGGACCTTCTTGAACCTCGGGCACTAAACGTATCCATGTCGAAGTTTTCTTGGATCCCTGATTCGTCGTAGTAACCCCACGACCACAGGACCCCGTCTCTCAAAATATCCAGTTCTCTTTCTAATTGCTTTTTCGGTTTCTTTGCTGTTGTGTCTGAAGAAGCTGTTGTTGTTGATTCTGCCGGTGGTGTTTGAGATCGTGTTTGTTCCTGTATGGAGGAGTCATTAATAGACAATGAAACTTGGGCTTCATCTTGCGAGTCTGCAACTGAGATCGGTGGAGTGGCTATTCCGGACATAGTAATAGTAGTAACCTATCAAATCAGAGAGAGAGAGAGAGAGAGACTGTCAAAGTCTGTTTATATGATGGATATGATCGTTTTGTTTTGAATTTTCCCCAGCGGCACACGCGCGTGTTGTACGCAGGCCAATTTTTATTTGAAAGAAAACTTTTTGGTTAGGCCAGTGTTTTGATTTCGACAAAAGAGGTGAAAAGTAAATAAACAAAATTGAAAATATTGAGAATTAAATATTAGTTATTAAAAACACACAAAGCTATAGTATACAGGTAATTATCTTTGAAAGACCAAATTCCATCTAATCTTGTTGTGGTTGATCTTGTTGTTGTTCTCCACAAGAAACAGCTTCGTCCTTACCTTGAACAGATTCTTGGGAACTGACCAAATGGTCCTCAGTATTGATAGCGATTGGACCAGCAGCAGCAGCAGCAGCAGCGGTGGTGGTGATGCTATCTGGACCAGCAGTGGTGACCTTGAAGACGTCTGGCTTGTAGAATCTCAAGTCGATTCTACCAACAATGTAAACCAAGTTAACCAAGGTTTCGAAAAGACCAAACATGATGTACATGATAACAGGCTTGAAGATCCAGGATTGGTCAGCCTTGGTTTCGTGGATGAAAGTGGAAACACAACGGAAAACATCAGCAATGAATAAGAGAACAGTGGTGAAGGTGATGATGAAAACAGAGGCGTTTTGGGATAAGTGAGAAGCGACAGAGCCGGTCTTTTCTTCAGACCCTTCAACTTCTTCATTGACAGTGGTGTAATGGTAGTCGGTGGAGTTGATGACTCTGACGGCGTGTCTGGACTCTTCTGGAACACCAAGCATACCCAACTTGGCAGCATCCTTAGAAACCCAGTAGTTGAACTTGAAGGACTTGACCCATTTTGGTTGGAAGGTTCTGATTTGTTCGTCCTTGGATGTCTTTGGAAGGAACTTGGCAACTGCAATCAAGGCGGTGGCAACTGCAGAGTAAAGCACAACCAAGACGGCAGAAGCTTCAATGACCTTCTTGGTCATCATGTAGTGGGAGTAACTTAAGAAGTAGTCGGTTTGAACAGCGGCAGCAATGATGGTCATAAGAATAAAGGCAAACACCAAGAAGTAGATGATGTACATGACGGTTTGGAAAAGTTTGTGGGAACCGTAGGATGGGTGCTTCCATGTGAAGTAACGCTGGGCCAAAATCAAGTTCAAGGAAGGAAGGAAAGCGGTTGGAATGACAAGGAAAATGGTGGACACCAAACCAACATTCAAGTAGAAGTTATGCTTAGCCCAGATGATTCTCAATAAGAAACCTAAAGCTCTGACAACAGAGTAGAAGGCCAACCCTAAGGAGATGTTGAAACGGTGGCCAAGAGATCTGTTCTTGAACCAGATACCGGCATGGACCAAGGCGAAAATGAAAAACACAGCAGTGAAAATGGCAGATGGAGCAACATCCTTGGTGGTTGGGTAATCACCAAAGATAGATTGTTGAGACAAGGCAACCATGTTTTCGATTCTGGTAGGAATGGTAACAGAAGAAATTGGAATGGTGAAACCAAGGAAACCACCAAAGAAACCAGCAATCAATTCCTTGGCAATACCAACCATCTTCTTGGAACCAGTACCTGGAGCAGCACCATCAGACAAAATCGAGAAAAGACCAAACAATTGGGCGTCTGTGAAGACATTGTTGATCTTGCGCATCAATAAACTGATGGTGGAAATAGTGGTGCTGATAAGTTTTTCGTCATTCTTCTGGAAACCGTTGATCAAAGCAGTAGAGGTCAAGTTTTGGAAGTTGCCGACAATGGTGTACAATTGGGCTGGTTTCAAGGTTTGTAATAAACCATCGACAACTGGAGATTCGGCTTGTAATAAACCATTGATTTGCGTGATGTTTAAGACAGACAAGACCTTTGGCATGTCAAAAGCACTGATGTTGACACCGGCTCCTTGCAACTTGGTTAAGGTGGCAATGATTTGCTCAGCACTCATTGGCTTGATCAAGGTTTGGATAGTAGTAGAGTCCATCTTTATAGATATATAAATGAATCGGAGTCCTTATTGAAGAAAGTCCCAAATTCGTGTCGTCTTTGACCCGAAGGCAACTTGGTCCAGCTCAATTCGAGATCTCAGATTCCTTTTATACTGGTGAAACATACTGGAAAAACTGCAAACTTAGGGAAGAGAAAAAAAAAATAAAAATAATAAATAAACCGAAAAATGTCAGGGAATCTTGCATATTCATGCAGGAATTGCAGCCGCTTTGAAGATCTGTTGGATTTTAGCAAACCGGGCACGACTGTAAACCTTGATACGTACCCACCCGGAATATTAAAATTTGAGATGATACACTAGAGCTTTTAATTAACCTGTATATAGAAACGTATGATAAATACTCATGATATGGTTCAATTGAATATTTTGTTGAGCGCTTGCGTACTCGTTTAAAGTTTCGTAAATACATAATTCTATATTTATTAATTATATAAGTAACCTCCATCACCTTCGAAATACCAAGACTTTAAGAGAGATATTAATAGTTAGCTTGTACGATTTGTATTTCTTGGTAACTGTCAAATTGCTGTTCTTTGATGTGCAACTTTACAGGAGGTACATATTAAATATTGTTCTGGAAATACATAAAATTATGATATATTTTTGACCAGCTGGGAAATAGCTAGGTCACTCCAACTTTGTGGGTACAAATTTAAGAAAAAAAAAAATGCAGCACATCCTGCAGATGAGCTTCGATATGATTGGTCAATTGCATTTTTTTCTTTGCGGGATTCCGGCCATTCTAAATCCGATCAATTAGCCATGGGTATCCTGAACATGTGCAGTACTTGGTTTGATCAGCTAGAATAGCTGAACTATTTGTCAGAGTACAAATGAAGTTCAACCATGGATTGTTTAAAATCATCTCACACTCTACATAATCTTGTACTCAGTTTTGAAAGATATCTGGGCCATCCTATTGTTCAACCAACTTTAACCACGGTTGTTTTTAAAGTTTTGATTTCTGTTGGGAAATAGCCTATATGTAGTACAGGAAAAAAAAAGCCTTGGTTTGTTCGCAGATAGCCGAAAATGAAAACGAAAAAAAAAATGTTCTGAAGTTGTTGAAAAATCGCCTAATTAGGGAGTGTTTCTGTCAGCCTTGCTTCTTAATTCATACCTATCCTAAGTCCTTTCAGTTTTCTATTTAAGATTTTTTTAACATTACAAGAGTTGAACATCTTTAAGGAGTTCAATTAGTCTATGAAATAGACAACAAAACTGGTTGTTAGTATCGCAGAAACATTATATATGAGTTTTCTATAAATCCAACTTTGTCCCTCAAAATTTCCTTTGAGGCAAAGAGAAAACATGCATATGCATAACCTCCACATGTCGTGAAGCATATCTATTCGTAGACCTGGACAGGTTTCAAAAATTGATCATGTAAGGACATGCGAGTTAGAAGTTAGGTATAAAACTTTGAATTTCCTCTTCATGTCTGACATTCTATAAAGAAGTGGGTTGCGATCCACAGTATATAGTATAAATATTATTTTCAGTTGATACAAATTATTCATTAGCCAAGATCGTTCCGAACTTTTATATATATATATGTATAAATGGCCTGATATCCATAGGTTTTTCTCATGATCTATAGAAAAATTTGAGTATTAAGAGGAGACTCCCCTGTAATAATTAGAATTAATTTTAAAATATTAAAGCAGTGTATACAATCAAAGCTTGTATTGGCAACCTGTTAGCTATTTCCAAACATTTATTTATATAAACCTTAACCTAGCCAATCCAAATCAACCATGATAGACAAATATACATCAAACTGCAAATTTGATAGATTATAATGTATCAATTTTTATATCAAAATATAATATTATATGAATCCCATCTAATATACATATAATTAACATATTTGATATCATTAGAATAATCTATTAACTGGACCAGCAGTTTCGATTTCATCACCATGAGCAGAATAAACAGTTTGTCTTCTTTGAGGAACATGATAATCATCATGAGAGACTTCAGCAGTAGCAGCAGTATTATTATGATTTTGGGAAGAGTTGGTAATTGATGAGTTAGATGTAGCATCAGAAGTATTGAGTTTGAATTTCGATTCATTGACGTTGAATAACTTGCTGTTTTGGAAATGAGAACCGGTATATAGAGCAAATGTTCTTTTAAGTGTCAGACTATATGTGGTTGATGATGATGATGATGATTGAATCAAACATCTGGATGATGTCTGTAAGGATTTAAGAAGGATAACAGATGGTTGGGTCATTGTGAATTTAAAATTTAGAAAACTGGATTGTATAAAAATCTTTTGTGGATAGATATAGTGGTGATATTAGAGAATTAACAATTTATTTCTCGAACTTCAATTCAATTGGTATCAAATTTGGGGGGGAACATGTGGACTTATATAGACAATTTATAACAAACCAGGGGTCTTTCACATTTATTCATATGTAACGGTTGTTGTATTAGTAGTCATAATTAATCAAAAGTTCTAAATTAATTAACTTGTGTTAGTTCTTGGCCTTAACTGATCTGGTGATATGGATAAGCTGTCTGGAACAGTACGCTCCACCGGAGATTTTTGTGTATGTGTGTCAACCAAAATCCGGGGTAGGTGATGAATGAAGTTACAGTTAGCAGAGGAACCATGCTTCCGAATTCTCCGGGAGTCCGAATCATGAAACCAATTATATATGCTACGTCAGGAATTTTATGGTACTCTTTAATCCGAAATGTTTTACATACACTAATTTAAGAATTTTTGAGTAATCAGTTGATAATTGATCGGTGGGGCCATAGGAGCTCCATGTATACTATTTTAGATAATACGCAAGTAGTAGACTTCTAACCAAATACGTTATAGCTTTAGGCCGATATATTTAATATGTTTTTATTGGAACACTGCACACGAAGAATATAGCAATACAGTATATATGTATATTTTGTTTGAATACATGATAAGCTTGTTTTGTGTAATCTGATCTAATTAAGTTCTGGAACTGTCCAACCCGACTATAAGCTTTTGAAAAGTTTTTTTTTTTTGTTATTTTGGTTTGACACAAAAACAGAAATTTTTTAATTTATAAGCTTATACGCGGTTGGATGGGTCTCGGAGTTTGCTTCATAATTTATTATTATTGATCTTCATAATATTTTGTACATATTCCTAATTGCACCTAAACACCTCTAATTCCAGCTAACTCCTAGAGCTCAAACTGATTATTAGGATCTTAATGTAAGTGGCCTTAACTGTTTAGAACTTTCATTTAATTTTATGTAGCAAAAATACTGGTAAATCTTTCAATCACAAAGCCAAGCGGAAGATACTGTTTAACACCATGATTTATACGTTCTGTAGAAGATGTTCTTGGTACGCAAACGTTCCTTATCCTCGAGGATTTCCTGTTGCAACAATTCGGTGTCAACAGCGGCTCTGCCATCATCCAGATCAATGTTTTTCAAAGGAGTCATTTCCCACACCTTACGAACCCATAACTTTCTCCCAACAATAAACACAATGACAATCACAGCACCAAGGTAATTCTGGAAGAAACTGGTGGCATCGGCACCTTTACCACCCAATGGGAACAAGGAGATCCAGAATTGTAAACCCAAAACCAAGACATAAACGACTAAAGTCAAAGCACTGCCATAGATCCCAGCATGAGAGACAAATGCCAATTCGTCAAGTGATCTCCCTTGCACCTTCATGGCCAATCTGAATCTGATATGCGAAAGGCAAATAGAAGACCAAATTAAAATAGCAGAAACACCACATAAGGACATCAGCCAGGCGAAAACAGTGCCTTGGTTTCTGGAGGCAACACAGTAACATAAAAGACCAACGACGGCATTAGCAGCCATGCCCACAATAGGTCTACCCATTCTGTCAATGTAGTTGAAACATTTAGGAGCTAGACCTTGAGCAGATAGGGAGGCCAAAGTACGAGAACAACCATAGACACAAGAATTACCCACAGATAAAACAGAGATCAAAATAACCGCATTCATGACATGAGGCAACCCTTTAATACCCCCGTTTCTGATAGCAATGACGAAAGGAGAGGCCTTACCATCAGCTGAAGAGCTCCCGATTAATCTTGGATCATCAGCGTTGACCAAAAGAGAAACCAAAGTTAAGGAACCAAGGAAAAATAAGGTGATTCTCCAGAAAACTTGCTTGATGGCCTTTGGAAGTTGTTTTCTTGGATTGGAAGCTTCAGCACCTGTGACACCAACCAATTCAGTTCCACCTAACGAATAGCAAGCAGTGACGAAAACAGTGCAGACACCTTTAAACCCGTGTGTGAATGGACCTGGGTTACGGTAGTTCTCACCACCAATGAACCCATGGTTTGGACCACCGCCACAAACAAGCACAATCCCAAGGATTAAGAACCCCAAGATAGCCAACAATTTAATCATGGAAAAAATGTATTCGGCCTCACCGTAGCCTCTAACACCAAACATATTGATACTCATAATAAAGACGTAGAAAATAGTGACCCAAGCAACCGGTGTGATCGTGTCGTTCCAGAACTGAATGGTCATCGAAGCAGCAATGATCTCGGTAGGCAAAATTAAGAGCCATAAAATAGCATAGTTCCAACCAACTGCAAACCCAAACGAAGGTTCGATGAATTTGGTGGAGTGGGCAGAGAAAGCTCCTGAGATAGGATAGGCTGTTGCTAATTCTCCCAAAGCATGAATGGTACAAAACATCAACATACCAACAATAGTCCAACAAATAGGCAAAGAGGCAGCACCACCAGTTCTTAGAGCTGAGCCGGACCCAACGAACAAACCTGTTCCTATGGATCCACCAATAGCGATCATCTGCATGTGACGGGATTTTAATTGTCTGTTTAATGGAGTGTTCTTAAGACGAATCGTACGCTTTTCATCTTCAGTAAGAAGTGGGTTTTTCAATTCATCTTGGACTTCTTGGGATAGTTCCACTGCTTTGAATGAATCCACAAACTTCGTGAATACATTATCGTTATGATGTTCGTTGTCCTCGTGATAGTATGGATTGCTCAACACTGCTGGTTCTTCCACTGTCAGTTCTTCTTCGAACTCTTTGACAACAGATGGTGACGATATCGTCGTATTAGGAGAAGTGTTTGTTTTTAATGATCTGCTCATCTTGGTGTGTTTAAACGTATGAGCCAGGGCCTATTAAAATATGATCTCTATATGTGAGTTGTAAGTTTGAACCCGACGTTGTAAATGGCAGCAACTTGGGTATAAAAACTATACATGTCTTTGAAAATTTACATATATAATTGCAACGCTAAAGTTCTTAAGACTTTTGAGTCAGGGTACATGTCAGTCTCATGTATAATTTTTCAGAGAAACGCATTACTTTTTTGGTGCCGTGGAAATAAAATAGGACTTTCTCACCTGGATATAAACCGGTCTAAAACGTCATTTTTACCATCCAAAAAGCCAAATGTAACAATTGTAAATCTTTCAAAAGTACTATCATAGAACACAATACTGTAGTTAGAGAGTACTATCTTAAGTGTATAAAACAATTCGTCCGTCATGTTTTTTAGATGATTTTTCCAGTAACCTTTCATATTAAACTGTTAAACATTTTGGTACTTGACCCGATACAATTTTCCGGTCATTCCCGTTAATAACCGAACAATTAGAAATTATGGTACTTTCTAAAAGGTTGAGCACGTGACACGGAGTATTGTTTTACCACCATGAGGTAAACTGTAAGATACATTCACAAGCTAATCAAAGCCATGATCTGATGATAGTATAACACAATACATATACATAACAAAACACCGATATCAGAAATCAACTCTTTCGAAAGTAATAGTAGGACTCATAGGACTAGTTTCTCTATCTGTATTTTGTTGATCTTTATCATTATCATTAAAATCAGTTCTAATTGGACTTAATTCCTTAGGGATCTCCAAAGGCTTCAACAAGGTTAAAGTCTGATTGGATTTGATATTAGAATCATGATTCGGAATATTCAATTCCATTAAATCGATAGAATTTGATCTCGTAGGTTTGGAAAATGGAGTAGGTTCACGATATAATCCAGTTTCATTCAATGCAGGGATAGGAGAAGGTGGTTGTTTGAGAGATTCTTGAGATTTATGACGTTTGAGTATGGTTTCACTTAAATTGATTGAGATTTCGGAAAGAGTGGTTTTCAGTTGAGAATATACTGTTTGTGCATCTTTTGGAGATGTAAACACTATCACCAGACGTCCTAAACCAAATAATTCGACCCAGTTGGAAACTATTGGTTCTTGTTTGAGTTTATTCGAAGAGTCTTCAAGTGATTTGATAACTGCTTTGATTCGTGGTGGGAGCAGAAGTGTTTGTTCCCGGCTTAGTTCTGATATTATGATTGTGTCTTTGGATTGCATTTCAGTGAGGATAAATGGTAGAATATGGTTTAACAAGGATTCGTTTAAAAGTTCAAATGATGAATGGAGTGTCGATTGTGTGTCAATTTTTCTGGATTGAGTTTATAATTGGATCAAGAAAGAAAAACTGTCAACCTTATATATTATACAGTGATCCAGGCGGAGTTGTAATTAGATTTGTTTTGGTTTGGTATAGCCTGGTTTTAATTTTGCCGAGAGTTACCAAATGGTAATCACTCGTTAACCAAATCAATAACGTCTCCCCCGCGAAAGGAGTACTAAGTACTATTGAAGATGTTCATGTAACAGTACTACTACGATAAACCATCGAGGATAATTGACGGTTATAAGTTGGCTGTATATTCTTATCATTACTTGTGGCTTGTGGCTATGTCTAGGCGGCCTTGGCTTTCCGGATTTCACCTGATGTTCAAAGGAGATTCTCTTCAAGTCAGTTCAGACGTAACCTTCGTTTTCTTAGTTAATTGTCTGTTACAACGTTTAGGTCCTGATCACTAGATCCTAACATTGACGACGAACAATTATGAATTAACCACGTCTACGATCTAGGATCTAGTAAAACACAGATGTGTATTTATTATATACATATATCATTACCTACATGGTACATGATCCAGACCCTGTGTCTCCAAGCTTTGGATTTCAATACATTTGACACAGCCCTGAACCAGTGCTAGAATTGTTGAAGGTTGTGAGAAATTAAAATTTTCTGTAGTATTAACCCTTAAATATCTCACGTGTTTCCAGTCTACTTACATGCTCGTTGCCCTAGAAGATTTTCACCCAAACATCACATTTAAAAAAATTGAAAAACAACCGAATTAGGAAACACATTAAATCAAAGGAAAAATGAAGCTTGGTGTGAAATTTTTCAAAGCGAATAAAGAAAAAAACATCAAATTTTTTCCACAAAATTTTATACACACACAAGAGGCAGTAATAGACCCTGTTTTTAATTTAACCAGTACATAGATATCAAAAATGGCTTTCCAAAAGAAAGAAGTTAAGGGTTCCGCCTACCACTCCAGATTCCAAACTCCATTCAGAAGAAGAAGAGAAGGTAAGACTGATTACTACCAAAGAAAGAGATTAGTCGCTCAACACAAGGCTAAGTACAACACTCCAAAGTACAGATTAGTTGTTAGAATCACCAACAAGGATATCATTACTCAAATCATCTCCTCCCAAATCACCGGTGATGTTGTCTTAACTGCTGCCTACTCCCACGAATTACCAAAGTACGGTATCCAATACGGTTTAACTAACTGGTCTGCTGCTTACGCCACCGGTTTATTGATCGCCAGAAGAGCTTTACAAAAGTTAGGCTTAGACGAAACCTACAAGGGTGTCGAAGAAGTTGAAGGTGAATTCGAATTGACCGAAGCTGTCGAAGACGCTCCAAGACCATTCAAGGTTTTCTTGGATGTCGGTTTAACCAGAACCACCACCGGTGCTAGAGTCTTTGGTGCCTTAAAGGGTGCTTCTGACGGTGGTTTGTACGTTCCACACTCCGCCAACAGATTCCCAGGTTGGGATATCGAATCCGAAGAATTAGATGCTGACACTTTAAGAAAGTACATCTTCGGTGGTCACGTTTCCGAATACATGGAAGAATTAGCTGACGATGATGAAGAAAGATTCAGAGCTTTATTCAGAAACTACATTGCTGACGACATTGAAGCCGATGCTGTCGAAGATGTCTACGCTGAAGCCCACGCTGCCATCAGAGCTGACCCAGTCTTCAAGCCAACCGAAAAGAAGTTCACCAAGGAACAATACGCTGCTGAATCCAAGAAGTTCAGACAAGTTAAGTTGACCAAGGAAGAAAGAACTGCTAGAGTTGCTGCCAAGATTGCTGCTTTCCAAGCTGAACAAAACTAAGTTTTCTCTTTTCATTGATTGTATAATTTCGTTAAATAATTAATTTAAATAAAAAAATCCTTAGCTTCTTTCAATTATTTTCAAAACTTGTAATTATTATGTATGCTGTATATTTTAAAAATTCTTTAAATTGTGAATTGTATTAGAAATATAAACTTATTAATATTTACAAGCTCTCTTAACTGATCTACTCTATACATAAAATCTCCATGACTCTCAGCTACGTTCATAAAGGAACATTGCCAACAACTTTAATGTCACTAATCTCCAAAACCTCATTAGGATCAACGGGTATCAACTCGCCCTGATCACCTTGATAATGGGCCTTGAAAAAGGCATAATGCAAGATGATATCCTCGATTGATCTCATTCTTGGATCATTGGCAAAATCAGGGTCAATGAAGAAGAAAACAGGCATATCGACTTCCTCACCAGCTTTCAATTTCTGTTCTTCAAAACAGAAACATTGAATCTTATTGAAATAAGGAGAGGCTTCACCTGGAGTGATGGAATATGTGGCCATTCCGATGATATCCTTATCACTGGTGTTACGGGCCTTGTAGAAGGCTAAGGCTGTCTCACCTGGTAAAACATGAACTTCTCTTTGTTGTGGTGTGAATTTCCAAGGAAGGATATCTGATACTTCTGAAGTGAAAGAAATACGGATTCTTTTGTCAAGATCAACGGGAACAAGCTTATCATCTGTGAACTTTCTCTTGTCTGTCACTGGACGACCACCGAACCCTGTACGTGAACATAGCGTACGGTACAACACAACAGCAGCATAAGAAAGTCCAAGAAACCCTATACACACGGATAGAGTGTAATTGATTGTCGTTTGGTCTTTAAATCTGTTCTTTTTGGCATTATGCATCATACGTAGTTGGGCAATTTCTTCACGTGATAAGTTGTCCAGAGCTGAAGTGTCATATTTCTTTGGTTGGTTTGTCGTGTCGTTGTATCTTGTGGAACTTTGAGTCAATGTTCTTCTGGATGAAATGATCTGTTTTGATAAACTGGTGGCGCCAACAATTGAAGACACTGATAATGGAGATCTGGTAAGAGAATATCTCGCTATCAGAGAAGATTTCGATAAGAGCATTTAGACTAGCGATAGTATCTGATCTACCTAGAAGGCTGTTTCTTTTTTTTCAGTAAAATAATTTAAATTTTCCTCTAATACTGTAGAGAGTATAATACACATATCCATTTCTTGCAGTTTTTTATGAAATGGACGAATTGAATCAAAGGCCGATCCAAGTAGTTCCCGATTAAGTAATCCATCACGTGATCATTAAACAGGGCTTAATATTCGGAATAATACGGAAAACAAATTCTTTTCCAGTCTCCGGCCAATGACAAACATCCATAATCTTTTACCCGAAGGTTTTTTACCCAGTTTAGTGGATTTTGATCGAGTTTAAGCCAAATCGGGAAGTACATATAATTAGTTTGATTGACTCCGCAAAAAATCCCCAAACAAAGAAAAAAAAGAGAACGTATTAAACGTATTAATAAGAAAGCGGCCACATCAAGTTGATTCAGTAAACGTTTGGTTTGATTCCTGATCAGAAAAATCTTCATTCGCTTACATCCAACAGGGTCTTATCTATATTACTGAGTCCAGCATAAACTCTAAGGATAAATCACTTAAATCAACCGGGCCCGTTTATTCTTTCCTCCTTTGTATTCATTTACTCAATTTTGAAAACGACAATAAGTGTCAACAATGGAAGACATAAACATGACAGATGCGGAAGATACGGCCCAATCGGTTCCTCTATCAAGACAAGAAACTAGCACTGTGAACAGTCAAGCAATGTCTCAAGCATCAAGTGTCAACAGCACTACTAGCACGACAACAGGGAAATCGTCCGCTCCTTCGAAAAGAAAACGTAAGAAGGCTAGTATGGCATGTATCTACTATCGTCGTTCACATATGGTTTGCTCCTCAGAGAGACCGTGTACCAGATGTATTCAAAGAGGCATCGCCCACCTTTGTCATGATGAACCTGTTTCTGGCTCTGCCGCTTCTTCTACTACTGGTGCTTCGACTCCAAAGAAGGCAAAGGTCGATACAACTGAAGAGCCGGTGTCTGGAGACCAACAAGAAGGACAACCGCTGCAACAAATCCAGCCACAACAAGCCCAAGCCGCTAACGCCAGTAATAGAGTACACCAATCACTACTTGATTTCCAAACGTCTAATATAAGTGGAAGGATGATGGACAATACAAATAGTTCTACAAGCACTGCTGTCCCTGTGAACAATGGCAACATGAACTTCCTCAACCGACCAATGGCTGCCTCTAATTCCAACACTGGTACCGCTACTGCCGCCATCCAAGCCAATCCAAACAATCTCTTCACGACAGACCCAACGAATACAGCAATGACTTCTTCCTTGTTCCAACAGCCTTATTTCTTCTCCGAACACGCAGGCTCTGAATTCAGTTCATTGAATGAATTCCTGTCAATGTTGGACGACCCGGAGTTGAACATCGCTGCTGGTCCTCAACAACAGAATGGATTGCAAGTGGGCAATAACGGAATGTCTAATGTTAGTCTGAGTGCCTTGTTTGGACAAACAGCTCAAGGACCAAACGGAACCACAGCCTCTGCTGGCAATAATCTTTCCTTATCAACGTCACATTCTTTGTCGAATTTGATCGGGACTAATTCTCCTAATTTGAGTAATTTGAATTTAGCTGGATTGCCTTCGCTTTATAGCAGCAATAACAGCCAACAACAGCAACAACAGCAACAAGGAGCTGCGAATAACGCATTTAACCACCAGCCCATTCAGCAACAACAGCAACAATTCCAAGCACCAGACCTCATTCCATTCGGTCAACATCAACCAAACGCCCAACAACATCAATACCTGGGTCCAATGACATCATCCACATCAACAGCCACAGTAAACGGACACAACATAACCATATCCGACTCTGCACGTGATAAGTTCTTCTTAACAGCTGCTGATCCATCAGGAACGGACTCTTTAACTCCTGAAGATCGTCTTAAGCAAGTGATCAATGCCAAATTGGAAGCTGGATTATTACAGCCTTATAACTATGCTCGTGGATATGCTCGATTACAAGCCTACATGGACAATTACATGAACCAATCCTCAAAACAAAGGATCCTTAAACCTTTGTCGATCTTCAGACCGGCGTTTAGAGGCATTGCTAGATCTTTGAAGGATGTTGATTTGATCTTAGTAGAGGAGAATTTCGAGAGGATGCTTTTGGATTATGATCGTGTGTTCACCAGTATGGCTATTCCTGCTTGTCTTTGGAGACGTACGGGGGAGATATACCGTGGGAATAAAGAGTTTGCGTCTTTGGTGGAGGTAAATTCGGATGATTTGAAAGATGGCAAATTAACAATCTATGAATTGATGAGTGAAGAAAGTGCTGTGAATTATTGGGAGAAATATGGCGATGTGGCGTTTGATAATGGCCAGAAGGCTGTTTTGACTAGTTGTAACTTAAGAACAAGAGATGGGAGAAAGAGAAAGAGTTGTTGTTTCAGTTTCACCGTTAGAAGGGATAGGTATGATATTCCTAGTTGTATTGTAGGGAACTTCATTCCTATCAATCCTTGAGATGAACTGTTCCTGCTTTGTTTGTATCTTATATTGTCAATACATATAGAACTACATGTTAACATTCGTCACTACTAGTACATCCACTTGAAGATCTGGAATCTCCACCTGCGTTAATAAACCCACGACTTCCTTTAATCAGCTCGCTAATCTTTCTGATCTTCTGGCTTCGAACCAGCTGGTGTTCATTTTCTTCCTCGAAAAGATTATTCAATTTGTTCTCTCTGTGAATTATAGCGCATGAACTAGTCAAGATCAATTGACTATGGTCTTGAGTGTCGTGAATAGAATCCACGATCGGATCATCATCGTCTTCAATATGATTACTTGAAACATGATCTTGGTTTCTCTTTCTTTTGATATTGGTTAATTTCGATCCTGTAATTGGTAACTGAAAGGTTACTGGATCTGGATTAATGGCAGTCTCGATTAAGACAACATCTTCAGTATTATGTTCAGGTAATAATGAAATTGGAGGGAGTATAGAATCTTCGGTCGAATCTGTAATATCAACATGGGAGAAATCCTGATCATGGTCAAAAATTCTTGTTGTATCATCAAGTTTATCTAATGAAGAAGATACTTGATTCGTCTTGATGCTATTATTTGTAGAACTGGAAGGTTCCGGAGTGAATACATCATCGATTAATTCGATCACGGAATCAAAACTCTCAGTTGTCCAGTTTTTATGTTCACTGAATAGATTGTTCTTAAACTCCGCAACATTAGCTTTCATCTGATCTGATACTTTCTTTGGAGAAAAAGTTTTAATCAAAGGAATGAAAC
The DNA here is from genome assembly GCA_030566875.1 of Waltiozyma chaumierensis. Lineage (NCBI taxonomy): Eukaryota > Fungi > Ascomycota > Saccharomycetes > Phaffomycetales > Wickerhamomycetaceae > Waltiozyma > Waltiozyma chaumierensis. The sequence goes on along the minus strand of JAKUBK010000009.1, from coordinate 89,671 downwards.
TTAAGCCAATCTTTAAGGAATTCGAAGGTTCAATTAATTCCATCTTTTCCTGAATTCCTTCAGGATCTTCAATGCCACAAAGGTCAATATCTTCCTTTTTCATCTCAAACGTTCCTGATCCTTTCGTTAATGATCCAGTCAGGTTGTATAATGGCAAGTTTGTAAGGTAAATAACACCTCTTTGTATGAATAGTTGGACAACTTTCGATAAAATTGAGGAATTCTCGGTGTCAGCTAATCCTGATAGTCCCAATAACAATTGATAAGATGCTGGGATGTTTCCCTTTAAATCCATGAAAATCGAAAACAACTTCCTTGAATTAGTTAATAGTTTCAATCCTTGGATAATCTTATTTTTTCTGATTTCATCAAATTTACCTTGTTGTTCTGACAACTTACAAGAATAACAACAAAACCAATCAGTCTTTGTAAACTTGGAGGTCAGGGAATTAGCTCCATAACAGAAAGCATGTTTCGATTGTGAACATGACACGCATTTAAATGTCTCACTTGCTTGTATTGGAGATTGGGATCCACATTCACAGTTTATGTTGTATGAATATGTATGTGAAATGATTTGGGTAGAGATAATTGGTGGATCCATGCCTGAAGAGGAAGATGAACTCTTAGTAGTGGAGTTTAGGAAATTTCTTAACTCTTTGGTCACTTGGCTGGAGCTTTCATTCAACGACACGGTCTTTTCTTTGATATTAATATCCAGTGTCTTTGAAAACCTTTTAAATTCTTCTTGGTGAGAAGCACTTGCATCAACAGGGACTGTGGAGAAATCAAAGGGGTCCAACTCAATAACAGTTTCTTTAATATTACTATTATCACCTTCATTCAAACACTCAGTGAACACGTTAAGCCAAATATCATGTCTTCCGGTCATTACCTCGCCAATCGCATATCTGTCTCTGCCTAAATCATTAACTGTACTTCTGACAACAAGGGGTTTTTTCGTTGAGGCGTCCTTGAAATGTAAAGGTTGGTAAGAATCCGGACATGACTCAGTGAATAATAACCTCATAGTTAGATATTTCTTCTTTGTAGCATCGATTGGATCCATACTCTGAGTAAGGATGATTAGTCTCTTAATAATTCCTTGCAATGTCTGACGAGAAGATAATAGTGTGAGCTCTGTCGTTTTTATCTCTGGTTTTTCAGCGGCATCGTTAGATATATCAAATCCAACATTCCCTTCCTCAGTATACTTAAACCATAATGTATAACACTCATTTATGATCTCAGGGTTGGCCTTATCAAAAAACACTCCAAGAGTCATACCTCTAAGGAATCCTCTCCTAATAGCATCAATACATCCCTTCTCAGTCCAATTTAATAACGTATCTACTCTTTTTGACTTGCCTCTTATCAAAGTCTTAACACGTAATGAATCTGGGTCCTTATTGGTAGCACTAGTAGCAATATAATTGGGTTCGAATTTGGCAGGGACGAATCTCTGATCAATAAAACAGGATTCACTGAAGAGTCCACGGAGATAACAGATTGTCCCTATTGTCATTGTTATCATAGTTTGGATTAATTTTTGTGATTGTTCTGTTTTGATTGAAGAATTATACTGATCACATAACGTGCTCTTGGTGGTGGTAGACATTGTAGTTTTGTTGGTAGATAAATTAAGAGTCGTTAGCCAAATTTGAAAAGAGCAACGATATGGACTTTAGATGTTTTAAGGGTTAGAAATTGTTCTTGATGAAATTATTTTCAGTGTCTCTTTCTCACTTTCTCCTTATATTATAATATAATTCTCGGATCCCAAGAGATTTCCACTAATATAATTAACATCTTTTAAGGAGACGCGAAAAACTTAATTTAACCGCCAGACTAAATATAATTAAAAAAAAATCCAGCTGTTTATAGTGTTTCTAATTTTGTTTGATAGAATTAATTACAGTTAACAATATTTGTTTCTTATGGCTTAAATAGGAATAAAACTTGAATAATACACACTTGAATCATTTTAAATCTCAATTCTACTCATCTTTCTCTCCATCTTCCTCTTCCCAATCTTTGTACAAACCCAAGTTGAAGCATACATGTTGACTCTGTCAATCATCTTACCGGAGTATCTTACCTCCTTAGCTTCACAAGAGAAGCCTAATTTCTCAAAGTCCTCAATATACCAAGGTTTCATAGCAGCAGATCTAAGAAGAACTCTTCCGCCATCTGCAAGAGCACCATGGAGAGCCTTAATCTCAGTCAGAGAATCTTCCCCGTGTGGATCAAACCAGTCCATATGATCCATGATGACAGCGATTGTGATTGTTTTGGAAGATAATCTATCAAAGACATTGTTGAGGAAATCGGTGTGTAATCTTAAGCCGTTCAAAGGAGACTCGCCTGAGGTTTTGTGACCATACTTCAACTGATAGAAGCCTTCAGGAGTAAGGTAGTCTGGACAGTTATCCTTAGAGTATTTCCCCTTCAAACACAAATAATAAAAATAATTATCTGAAGATATCAAAGATTGACCAACGACTGGGTCAAGTGTATCGATAACATACTGAAGAACAGAATCACCCATCATATTGGCCTGGTTGGCAGGAACACCCAATGCTTTCCATAAGAAGATCGGATTACCAACAAAGATCTTCCCTACTAAAGTGGAGTATAACACCGGACGAATATGAGTGTCCCAGATCTTCTTCTGCTCCTCAATTGTCTTAGCTTGACATAAACGTCTAACAGCCCCTGACAACCCAGTGATCATGAACACATACTTGGCCAATCTCAAAGCCCATCTTGAAAACCCAGTATCATAAAGACCCTTACCTGAAGGATCAAAAGTCTTCTTTCCATTAGTTAACCAATACTGCAAAGCATTAGAGGACAAATGTGGGGATAATTTAGTGGTTAGCAATTCGTGGAAATTGGCAATCTTCCCCTCGCCAAACATACACCACATCTGATCAAAAGATAGAGTGGTAATAGCAGCCAATTTCAATTCGACTAAATGACCTTGAGCTGGGTTTAAATCAACACCGTGAATACGACGAGGTGGTTCAGGAAGACAAGCATATGATAATAAGTTGTCACCGGCAGATGTGATGGCAAGGACAGTGTCTTTGGATGTCATGTTGAGAATCTTGGCATCTTCTAATGGATCTTCCCACGTAAAGGCGTAAATGTATTGATCGCGGAACACGTCATAAATGGAGCAGAGCTCGTCGTAGTAAACTCTCCAGGTTTGACGTTGGTAGAAGAGTGAAGGATAAGGTAAATTCTTTCTGGAGTTGGAGACAGCTGCCTCTAGAGCTTTGGAAATTGGATTGGTTCCAGCGTTGTTATTATCAGTTACTGAGGTATCAATTGGAGCCAAGTATGGAGATTCAGTGGCTAATTGGTTGAATCTGTACATCAACTGTGCGTCTTGAGACTTATTGCAACCCAACCAGATATAATAGGGAATAGAGCCCAACGTCTTGTTGTATCTATTGACAGACTTAACCGTTCCAAATTTGTATTCCAAGTATTCTCTTCTTGATGGATCCAAATAGACCTTGTCGAACTCAAACCAGAGTCTCCAAAAGGTTCTGTATATCCATGGAATGTGACGTTGGTATAGCCCACCAACAGTATTTATTTTCCCAATGGACGTGGATTTGGTCTGTATACCGAAATCAACAACGGCTAAAATTCCTGTGTCTGGATTGAGCAACTGTTCAGCATGGTCAATGGCAGAATGGTACAATGGAATCATGGAAAGCGAATAAGAGAACGTTATCAAGTCCACTTCAGTATGTGGCAATTCAAAATCACAAGCATCACCACAGATAATATGAACATTTGTCCAGCCATACTTCTCCTTTCTTCTTTGGGCAACTTCACATAAAGAGGTAGACAAGTCCACCAAATAAACAGCTGCGAAATTCTCTGACAATTTAGCAACTTGAGTATCCATTTTTTCAATATTCAAACCTGTCCCACCGCCAATATCCACCCACACTAATTTCTTCTTCGTCTCATTAGTCTTTCCAGAACTTACAGCAGCAAGTGGCTGTTGCTGTGCCATGGCATGAGAAAAGGCCAACTTTAAGGCATCTTCACGACCTTGTAATAGTACCTCTCTTGTAGTGTCGTAAAATTTAGCTTGAGTCTTATAGAAACCTTCCAGATTATTCTGGTGGTTTGAATGATCAACAGAACGGGAAGCAAAAGGCTTAACGAAACATGCATAGGCAAAAACTAGGAATGATTTGGTGTATTCATTTAAGTAGAGAGTCGATGATACTAGAACAAATAAGATGGAGAATAGAATGGTCTTGGGGAATTCTGCAAGCTTGGAGAAGTGAGGTTCAACAATTGTATTATAAAGAGCATTGAGCCCATCTAAGGAAGATATCTGTTCTGAAAGCATGCAGGTTGATCGTTTGGTTTGGTAATCAGAACACAGTAGGTCTTGTTCAAATAAATAATCTCTCTTTGAGATCCTGAAGGATATTTATACCAAATTGATCTCTAATAACTCAATCATTCAATCCTTAAGACATGTGAAGATCAAGGATCTGGGGGAACCTGTAAATTCCATGTGAAGAAACAATCGCCTTGTAGAAAGCCTATGGCTATTTCGACTTGAAAAATTCACATGCCAATCTAGATTGAAGGAGGATATTTTATTAATATATTGTCTGAGCCAAATATCTCTGGCAGATGTTTATATGTTCTAACAAGACATACAGCTATATTATAAAAGTTGAATGTAATTTCAGTTCCGCACGTGTTGACTTTTGTGACTATGCACGCTTCAGTGCTGTTATCCGTGCCCGTGCGTATTTGACAGGACAGTTGACACATAAATTATTCTTGACAATTAGCCCCCTACAAATCTTTAATTAACTTCAAATGAAGCCAAAATTTCTAGCAAATGGCTTGATCTGTCTGCTTCAAACTTGTAAATTCTGTCGTTTCACTGCTTCTGCTGCTTAAGAGATTAGTTAATGATACGGGCTTGAGAACCGATAGTGAACACAGTAATAAAGATACAAAGAGACAAAGAAACAAAAATACAAAAAAAAAATACGCAAACACACAAAACCACAAATAGCTGTTATTCAGTATGGTTTTACACTCATGTCCAGTGTTAATATTGGAAAGTCTGACAATTGCTTCCACTTCAACTCTAGGACAAAACATTTACACTTGCCTCTGGATTTAATAAAGTTGAGTTTTGCCTTCAAAAAGAAATAAAAAATCTTAATTATTTCAGTTTAGTTATTAAGTTTGCCTAGTTAAATCCTTTCTTTTATAGGCTAGTTCAGATCCATTTGACGATGTTGATGTACATCAATATCGGACAAATGAACAAGGTGGAAATTGTACAATGTGCCAATCCCATATGATTTTTAAATTTGAATTTATATATATACATCGATTGCTAGTTATTTCAAAAATATGAAGGTAAATTGACCTGGAAATAGTTAATTTATATATATATATATATATAATTAATATTATTAATTTATTAATTTCTAGATCATATTAATACATATTTATATTATGATTTTGATTATGAATAATGGCTACTGACAGCTTCTTAATAATTATAACCATCAATTTAAGAGGTATTCGAATGAGTATACAAATTGAACTGAAATTTATTATAAGTAATCTATAAAATTGATCAATTAGCTTACTGAGTACAAATAGTTGTAATCAGCGACTTAATAATATATAATTATCTGTACCTCGTAGTTTATTATCCCACTGAAACTACTAGCTAGACAATTCTTGTTTCCCGAAATACTTAAGCAGGAGATTAAAATTTATCATTGATTAAGACCCAGCCCAACTATTAATTTTCTTATCAAAACCAAGTGTATAAGTACGTGAACTGTAGAGATCAAACTGATTCCAAAAATACTATTAGAGTCGAATCAATCAGTATTTCAGTTCATTCAAGTAACTGCTCAAATAGTGTATCCTAGAGATCGCCTTTATAAGAGCCAGATTTGAATTTGAAATTGGCATGTTAGAGCTTGATTTAGACTCTAGAACCAGAACCGAAAACAGAATCAAAAATTTTCATATAGTTTCGAAGATTCAAGAGACGCAATCAAATTTGTAATAACAAACATCAGATCACATGGTCTGCCTTTTCGATACAAATATATTATTGTTGATAAAATGCTCACTAGATCAGCTTATTAAAAGTAACAGAATTACATAAAGAGTTAAGACAAATATATATAATCAAAAAGAAGAATATATCGATACCCGATCACACAAGGCCTATTTTCAATTAATTCATTCCATTTGCTAACAATCATATTGTTGGCTACAAGCTCAATTGATCTTTTAGGTTTTTTTTTTGTCTTACTTTTCCGGATCTATTCAATTTATATCTTTGGGTAATTTCAGGTAGTTGTTTACGTATTTCCCAATTCGGCAATCTGGAGGGTATAAATTTATGGCGAAAAATTATGTGCGCAAAAAGGTACGAGGTGGAAATATCGCGTGCCAAAAACATCGCAAATATCATCAAAACTGCAAACAAAACACACCGTCAACAACAACAACTTAACAACGTGGACTCCACATTAAATTTATTTAACAGTCAATTAATATTATCAATAATTATTAAAACACAGAAAATGAGTTTAAAGAGATATTCCAAACCACAACTTGCTGAATTGGCTAGCGACTTAAACATTGAGTATGGTTTTTTTTAGTCTGTTTCATCGCATTGTTTATTAAATTGAGGTCTTTTTGTGGCATCCAAGTCATTGATAATTCATGATGAACAATAATGATAATATGATAACTATTCTGAGGGTAAAATGATACTAACTTTCATTTAATAGTGTTATTGGTACCAAATCAGTCTTAGAAAAGAGAATCTTGGATCATTTTGATCAACATCCAGAATTAGAAGATAATCAGGAGTACGCCAGGATCTTTGTTTATCACAGACAGAAGTCTCCAAACAAGCCAGTTGCCGAATCTTCATCTGAAGCAGATGTTGTCGAGCTAGACTCTGAAGATGAGAAGGATACTGAGACTGTCCATGATGATCAAGTGGATAAAGAAGAAGAAGAAGAAGAAGAAGAAGAAGAAGAAGAAGAAGAAGAAGAAGAAGAAGAAGAAGAGTTAGAAGAAGAGGTTGAAATTGAGGTTGAATTGGTTGAACGTTCTGATGATGAAGATGTCGAAGATGAAGACAAAGAGTTGTTAGAAGATGATGACGATGAAGAAGACGCCGAGTACATTCCAAGCTCATTTGACTTGACCAAGATCCAAGACTGTTGTATTGCCAAGTACGAGTGTGGTTATGATTTTGCCTTAGGGAAGTTTGACTGTCTTTCCAACACAGCTAGCAAAGCCTCCAATTGCTTAAGGAAGAAGCTATCAACAATTGACACTGTCAACAGATTGACCACTGCTGTTGAATTGTCAGTTCTCTTGTACAACCAAGTCCCATTGGTTGAACTTCAACGTGCTTCTTTCCTTGACCAAAGCATTTGTTCTAAATACTACGGGTTCATCAAGCCTGACTTGCAAATCGTTGATTTCGCCAAGTTGTTCGAACTGAAGTTCTTGTTCACTTTACTTACCTGGTTCCTCTTATCTTACGTCTTGCCATTCATCGGTTCTTTCTACTTCAACTTCGCCATCAAGAAGTTCAAGAACACCAAATACGATCCGTTGTCTTTCAACTTGGTCAAGCTTCTCCTAGCGTTCTTCTTCCTTAATGGCAATGTCGCTGTCAGTGATGTCAAGAACGACATCAAGGTCTTTGCCGCTGAACAAGGGTTGTTGGAGACCTCTGTTTGCAACCATATCAAGGCCCATTTATTCCACTCCTCTGTTGTCTTGAGACTGGTTTTGGAAAGATTGCCTTTCATCAATGCCTTCATCGGGATCTTGGTTTCTCTTTACGTTGCTGTCATTGGCAAGTGAAGTGATGACGCCAGTTTCTCCTTTAACAATTCTTGCTATGTGACACACTAGCCTATGTACACAGAGTGTACTCCTTTTTTTGTATTACCAATTTATATCTTCTTACCCTATATCTGATTATATTTCAAGTAACTCTACAAAGACTCAAAAAGATTCGGAACTTAAGACATGATTTAGAAGAATAATAACTATAAAATTAAAAGTAATAATTTAATAATAATTTTAAGAAACTTATTTTGGAGCTTCCTTGAAAGAGATAGCAGCTTCTTCACCCATAGCGGTGATGATAGTGACTAATAAGTCCTTACCTTCATCGAAAGCGGATTGGATGTTGTCACCTAATTCACCATCTGGAGCCTTGACGTCATCCTTGGTGTCACCTTCGTTGTCCATTAAGGATAAGAAACCATCATCAATGTCTAATAATTGGTATTCAGTTCTCTTGACGAATGGGACTTCCATGTTGTGGGTGGATGGAGATAAATCTTCTAACTTCTTGGAGGTGAAGATATCGGTGGCGACTAAGTGGACCTTAGCGTGACCGTGCTTACCGGTCTTAGAGGTAGACATATCGATAATCTTACATGGTCTACCCTTGATGACAACGAAACCAGACTTTCTTAAAGCGGAACATTGCATTGGGTAGGTTAAGGAGGAACCGGCATCGACGGATTCAAAGGTGTGCTGTTGATGATTGTTAGTATTTTGGTCTTCAATATTTTCATTGGACTTTGTGTGAATATGTAATTGGGCTGGGGTATATGCTTGCTTTTTTTTGGAGTTGTCTTTGAGAGAGAAACTCTTGCACCATTGAATTGATTTGTAGATAAATAAACAGGGGTTGAGACAATTATTATTATGCGGTAATTGTGCGAAGAAGATCCATTTGTGATGAGTTGTTTGATTAATGACAATGATTAAAAGTTGTTGATCCCACATGTTTTTTCAATAAAAAGTAAAGGGTGTTTGAAACCGTTGCTGTTTACCTATCAACTCCAGTAAACAAACACCAAGAGAGCCGGTCAATTAATATTCACAAGATCCAAAAGTGAGTAGCTTGAACGTACTTCTTCTTCAGCCATTTTGATAGATATATAGATTAAAGATACGTAATTTAATTAAAACTTCAAGTGTCTGATCTAGGTCCAAGTTTAAAAAATCTGTTATTTTTTTCTTAAAATTTTTTTTATACCTTCAAGTGGAAAAAAACTGGACGAAGGCTAAAGAAAGCGCGTAATTATCAGAACGGCAACTCAGCTTAACATTGACACGTCGCGTGTAATTTTCAGTCCTGTTGTTAGCCGTAAGAAATAGAAAAAAAGAAATTCTTGGAAAGTCCATCTTCCTGCAAACTGCTGCCCCGCGAAACATGCTTCTTTCGGCGGTTTTGTCTGTTCCATGTTGTTCAGGCCAGGATAAAATCCAAATTGTGACACCTCTCATAGGGCACAGATCGTATGTTTGTAGCCAATAAATAGAGCGGAATTCATCATGAAGCTCCATCAGTTCATGGTATTTTTTTTTTGCTGTAATCTATTGAAGAATCTATGAAAGTTCATAATAATACAATGGATTGAACTTTGGATATTCAATGGCCCTTGACTCTTGTAATCAATGGAGTAGTGCCAATGTTCTGTAATCGCTTTTGTTGACCCTCTTCACGAATATGAGATCATTTAGTGGGAATAGTCTAAGGACAACACAAGACCTTTATATAAATACTTATTCAAGAAAAGGTCTTAACCAAGGTTATTGTCTAGACGTAGCTAATTCAACAGCTGTTTTAGGGGAAGTTAAACCAACACGCGACACCAATCAGCAGATGGGGGCGTGACACAATTTGTAAAATAACTCAGATTATATTTAACTTGAAGAATTAAAAGAGTACTACAGTTTATATAGTTTGAAACAAGGTTTATAGCAAATGATTCGTTCATTGAGATTTATCACTGCAAAAAAGCACGAAGACGTTGCTAAAGATAGTACCTGTTGTTAAACCCACTAGCATTATTAGCCTTCTCTTCCTCATTGATCTTCTTAAAGATAGAAATCTCATTCTCCATATCCTCAGTGACGATATCGTAAGGGAAATTAAAATGCTTATTGATCAAATTGGAAATATAATTAGGATTCTGTTTAGCAAACTCTGGATTATAGTTCAGAATATTATTAGCATCGCTTCTACTCATCCTTATTACCCCTGGTATGTTTGCAGCTTTAGAACCAGAAGTACTATTTCCAGCAGTATTGTTAGCAGTGGAAACTGACGAAGGTTCCACTGAATTCCCTTGTCCATTAGTACGTGATGAGTTAGAAGGACGTCCTACTCTTCTTCTACCAGTAGCAGTGTATTGTGGGACAGGGGTTGCAACAGCTTCAAGATTTGAAGTCTCGCCAGCATCAGTGTCTGAGATACTGGAGTTCAATGGTTCCCCTGTGCTTGTGAAACCTTTTTTGGAGTGTAGCGAGAGTTTATTATTGTTTGGATTAAGGTTACCCAAGTTGTCATTGATTACTGCTAGAAATTCCTTCTCTGTAGTGATGGGCGTCAAGGCCTCCATTATTGATGACGGTATGAAAGTATCTTGATCCTTGATTTCAAAGCCGGTGTAAAACTTCTCAGCCGTAGACGATCCAATATCCACCAGGTCAGTATCAAGATTACTCAGAATGGTTTTCTGATTGATAAAGAACTGCTTTAATCTCTCCAAATGAGAATCCATGGCCAAGGCAGACTCCTTATAGATCTTAAACGACTCAGTCTTATACCTAGAATACACCTTATTCTTGTCAAACCTTCTCATCAATTTCAACCGTGTCAAGTCATGATCCCTATATTCCAAAAGATCTGAATCAGCTTCGTATAAACTCTGGTCAATCTGCTGATAATTCGGTATTGGCTTCGTACCATTCTGATGAAAGTTCTTAGGCATGTTCATCAATGCTAACTTCTCTTTAAGGTGATTCTCCTGTTGGAGAAATAAATCTTCTCTGTTTTCTAATTGATATTTGGTATATGACGTATAATTCTGGAACAACTCAGCCCGTCTTTTCTCTCGCGTGTTACCATTGGAGAAGATAATGTCTGAGTTTTGAAACCTTACATTAAATTTAGGAACTGGGTTTATTACACTCTGAACAGCTTGTTCTTGTTCTTGGTCTGTTAAATCACCTTCATCATCAATGGTGTCTTTTTCGTTCTTTGTTGATTTGATAGTGTCTCTGATTGAACTGTATAGAATGTTTGGCTGGATATTTGTATGATTTCTGTGGATGACAAAGACTTGTGATTGGTTCTTTGGCTTCTTAGGACTATTGGTACCCTTATTTGTAGTTTTATTAGCCATTATTTTGATCCAAGAGGGTCAGAGAGGAGGGTTTTTTGTATGACAGTGAGAAGGTCTGGTGAGAAGTTTGTGAAGCTTTGAAAGTTGTGTTGATAATAAAGTATAGTATTAGTGCACCACTATCCAGCAGTAGTTAAGAAGAATTTAAGTATTGTTATTGTAAATTCCCTACTGACTTGAAATTTAATAAAGCCACAGATCAGTGAGGTGTAGTTAGAGTAGATGAAGTGTGTAGAAAGCTTCCGTTAATTCCCTGAAAGATAAATAAATAATGCAAAACCGTAAGTATAACCTGTAAACCAATTAGACAACTGGTTAATGTAATTTTGCTTTGAGTAGGGTCAGTAACGATTGGGAATTGTACAAACTATATATGACAATAGACAGTTTATTAAGTGCATGTTTAAATTAATTGAAGCGCTGGTTTTTTTCTATTTCTAGGCGCTCTCGCACACCAGCGGTTAATTTGTACAAAATTGTATTACTATTCATTACTTATACATGATGTTATACTCATGGTCCTGATTCCTTTGAAGACTGGCTCTACAGAGTACAGACTATATACTTAACCATTATACCATATCCACACGTATATAGTAATAATAAACACACATTTATCAAGAGTACAGTACCAAATATAACACTATCATTATAATTCTGATAAAGTTAGACCCTTTGAATCTCACCAAATAAACAAATTATAACAAACAGATATTCCAAGCGACACAAACAGGTAGCAGATTTAATAAGTTTTTCTACACTGACACCGTACTAGTAACCTAATACCTATTGTTATTGTATATTATATGTTCTAACTTCTGGAGAATCTCTCAAATTCCAACCTAATTGAAAGCAATTTACTCCAGAGGTGTTACCCTCCTTAAATTGATCATATCAATCAAATTTAACCATGCAGATCAAAATTACTGCAGTTACAAAGATTGGTTTGAGGACGACTTCGATTACCCATAGCCTATAGGCCTGTTAGGTCTTGGCTTAGGTACCCAGCTTACGTAACCAGGAAACACGTGACCAGACTGGACGAAAGGACCAGAACCCTGGTCGAGTTATTCTTGGACAAAACCATAACATGACAACTCAATAGAGGAAGGCAACAATAAAGAAGATAGTTACGTAGCAATTCCAAGACCCCATAGTCGTCAATGCCGAATTACCCTTACTTAATCATAAATCGATTAGACCAATACATACAAGGCCATGAGCCATGTAGCACCTGATCTGTGGCACGTGATTTGTTTGGGTTCTAAGTTGGGGCTGTGGGTTCTTGAACCCGAGATTGAACCAACAAACTACGTAATAATTGCGGGGGACCACTTTGATCAGTGTACCTTAAACCTTTTGTAAGATATAAACTGATGATTACGACACGACATCTGGCTGAGTCTTGAGAGAATGACGTGTGCACACTGGATGGTACAATCCTAGTCAAGGGAACCAGAGGCTACAGCCTACGGCACCATGTTAATGTTCATAACCAGGTTCTGGAGAATTTTCACGGCAGTGTTTTGACATCTTGATTCTCAACCGGTCCGTTAAATTATATAATCGATATAGTACAGTATTATATAAGCGAGCCCTTATAGTTCGGTAATTTACGGTGATTCTGATAATTTTAGGGCAGTTAACCTTCAATTACCGTAGAAAACCGATTATAACCGTTTTGGTTACGGTTATTAAAGGAAGCCAAAACATATAAAATACATGAGTTTTGAACTGCTTATACTTAAAAGACCCTTAAAATCTTACTTTTAAAACTATCAACATTTTTATTCAAAATCATCACCAATTTATCTAAAACATCCAATAAAATCAATCAGTAGCCCTATTTAAAATAGAAGGAATATGTTTATAAAGGGTGTTGTTATATGCCCGGTTTATTGACCCCTAGTGATGCCTCACGGCACCAAAAAAGAAAAAGAAAAAGCAAAAAAAATCTATCAAACCTAGTACTTTCAACGGAATTTTGTATGGGCACGCGGTGAGTTTCTAGTGTAGATCGTATGAAGAAAAGAAAACCTATGGGTTGATGAGTGTGATCGGGATCTGAGATGAAGAGTTTACTCAAGATTTATATATAACTGCGTAGATATCCCTTTTTCTGTGTATAAGGTAACGGTCGGGATTCAACATACCCCAGATTCTCACATCTTAGTATTATCAACATATTATCAATTCAATTATTAGGCGATGAGTTCTTTAGACGCCTTCAAATCCCCAGACTCAAATGAGAAGTCTATACATACATCTGTGTCTTCCACAGAAGAGAAATACACCACAACACAACCTTACGCCAGTACCAGTGCTAATGAAGAAGAATCCAAGGGCATGTTTGGTAGATTTGTGGATACTTTCAGAGAAGTGAAATTAACTCCAGAAGCCATTGAAGAATTATCCCAACCAAACTTAACAGATGATCAAATCAGAGCCATTCGTTTGAAACACACTCCATTGAACAAATCTTTGAAAGCCCGTCATATGCAAATGATTGCCATTGGTGGTTGTATCGGTACAGGTTTATTCATTGGTTCAGGATCAGCTTTAAGAACCGGTGGTGCTGCTTCTTTGCCTATTTGTTGGGCTATTATTGGTTTAGTCTCCTTCTGTACAATTCATTCTCTAGGTGAATTAGCTACAGCCTACCCAGTTTCTGGTGCTTTCTCCGCTCATTCTACAAAGTTCATTGAACCTTCAATTGGTTTCGCTGTGGGTTGGAATTACGCTATGTTATGGTTGGTTGTTCTTCCTGCTGAAATCATCGCTGCTGCTTTGACTTTACAGTTTTGGAACACTAGTATCAATCCAGTTGCCTGGGTGACGATTTTTTACGTGTTTGTCATGAGTATCAATTTGTTTGGTGTCAAGGCTTACGGTGAATCTGAATACATCTTCTCATTGATCAAGATTGTGAGTATTATTGGGTTTTTAATCCTTGGGATTGTGCTTGTTTGTGGTGGTGGTCCAAACCATGGGTTCATTGGTGGTGAGAACTATCGTAACCCAGGTCCTTTCACGAACGGTTTCAAAGGTGTTTCCACTGTTTTCGTCACTGCTTGCTATTCGTTAGGTGGTGCTGAATTGGTTGGTGTCACTGGTGCTGAATCTGCAGACGCTAGAAAGAGTTTACCTTCAGCTATCAAGCAAGTCTTCTGGAGAATTACCATTTTCTTCTTTGGTTCTCTTTTGATGATTTCTCTTTTGGTTAATGCTAAGGATGACAGATTATTGGGTAACTCCTCAGCTGACGCCGAAGCTTCTCCTTTCGTCATTGCCATTAAGAATGGTGGTATTAAAGGGTTGCCTTCTGTTATGAACGCCGTTATCATGATTGCTGTTTTGTCTGTGGGTAATTCAGCTGTTTACGGTTGTTCTCGTACATTGGCCTCCTTATCTGCTCAAGGTTTAGCTCCTAAATGTTTCAACTACATTGACAGAATGGGTAGACCAATCTATGGGATTGCTGCCAATGCTGTTATGGGGTTGCTATGTTACACTGTTGCCTCTAAGAATGAAGGTACTGTTTTTGCCTGGTTGATGTCTTTATGTGGTCTTTCTGTCGTGGTCACATGGTTGGCTATTTGTTTTAACCATATCAGATTCAGAATGGCTATGAAGGCCCAAGGCCGTTCTTTAGATGAATTGTCTTTTATCTCTCATTCTGGGTTACCTGGTTCTATCTTTGGGGTTGTCATGCTTATTCTCGTCTTGGGCTTGCAATTCTGGGTCTCTTTATTCCCATTAGGTGGCAAAGGTGCCGATGCTAAGAATTTCTTCCAGAATTACCTTGGTGGTGTTATTGTTATTGTTTTCATCATTGGGAGAAAATTATGGGTTAGAAAGTTGTGGGAAATGACTCCTTTGAAGGAAATCGATTTGGATGAAGGCAGACTTTTTGTTGACATGGATTTGATGAAACAGGAACTTCAAGAAGAAAGAGAATTCCTTGCTTCTAAGAACTTCTTCTACAGAAGTTACAAGTTCTGGTGTTAGGTTTATGTAATGTTTTAATGTTTTAACGTATTGTATTCTATAGAGCTTCTTCTCTCTTAACTTCATGTAGACAGATTTCATTATATGAATTGAATTCGAAATTAAAGTTAGAGCTTGGAAAATTCATTAGATCTATACTTTGAACTGCACAGAGGTCTACTGGTGTTTAGATTAATTATTATCAACAGAAGAAGATGAAGAAGCAGCTGTAACACCTTCACTAGTTGATGATCCAACTTGATGAGCCGCAGAAATATTTTGTTGATAACTAGAAGATTTTTTAATCCTATCTTTCAAAAGAAGAGCATTGTCTTTCAAGATATTTTCAAGAGTATCGATATCTTCAGAAGCTGAAGATAATTTGGATAGAAACAGCTGATGCTTATCAATTTTGATCTTTTGGAAAACCTCTCCATCTGGATTATATTCGAATTCTAATTCTTTATCCTTGATGTATCCTTTCAATTCTCTAATTAATGTTGCTTTATCAAGTTGAATATCCAATCTTTCTGATAAATGGGTTGCGTTGATACGGACGATTAATGATAGGTATAATCCATAGGCCTTGTATCTCAATTGTAGATTGATATCGTTCCATACTTTCTTGAAGAACACGTTCATGTTCACAAAGTGGGAGAAATCTTGTTGCAATGTTTGGAATAAAGTTTTGAAATCAGCTTGAGATAAACTTTGGAACAACTGTTTGAATTGTAAGGAGTTATCATTTCCAACAATAGTGATGAAGGTATCTTCTGTGGTGATAGTCTTAAGTCTATTAACAGGACAAGTGATTAACATTGAAAGAACATAGGCTCTGATGATTTCATCACTGTTGATGAATTCCCCCTGGTTATCATTGAATACATGTAACCAAGTATAAGTGATTCCATCTTGAGAAGTGATTGTAATTTTGATCAATTTCTCAAACAGTTCAATGACATCGTCATAATTCTTCCTCATGAATTCTGCAAAGATGATAAGCAATTTGATTCTAAAGTAATAAGAAATCTCTAAACGAGTCAATTTATCTGCATAAATCTCATGATTGGAACAACCAGAAAGGAAACTTTCAATTTTTTTCTCTTGAGCTAAAGTAAGATTAAAATTTCCTTGTAAGATCCCGATTTGAGCTTGAATTTCACTTAGACGACAAGTTTTAGAACCTAGATTTGTGCTCATCAACACTTCAGAAGCAGCTGTATAATTTCTCATAGACATATGAATCCTTGATAATTCAATCAAATTCTCAATTTCAGACTCTGAAACATATGTAATTCTGCTTAACTCAACCATTTTTCTTTCAACCCTATTGGTCAATGACGTAGCCCAATGGGTTTCAATCAAATTATCATATTGAACAGGAGCTAACTCTTTAAGTTTAGGTAAGTAGATGGTATCAATATCTGGAGAAACCAAACTATATTGATCTAAGCTTTGAATAGCCTCAAGACATGCTTCTAATGTGGTCTGAGGGGAGCTAGGTGTGGTGGCAATAAATGAAAGTCTTTCTAGTTTGGATATGGATGCATAACGTTTGTTGATGTATTGGACAATATTTGGAAGGCAAAGGTTGTTGTCTTATTGGGAGGAGGTTAGTTTTCTTTATGAGCTGTAAGCATGGTAAATATGGATTTATATGTATTAGACTTACTGTTATCAGGCATCTTGGTTGAAACAGGTGTTGATGTATGTATATATGAATTGAAGAATGGAGATGGTGTGAATAATGATAATGGTCTGTTTCTTGTGAACCTTTTGATCCTTGGTCAATTCAAATGTAATAATTTTGATAGTTATAATTCCTTAGATTTTTCTACAAATTGCAGCCCTATCTCATGTTCATGTGGACCAGTTAATGTGCACGTAAAATTGATGACAGCTAGAGATGTGCGAATGTTGGTTGATCTTTGGAGAGAGCCGTACTGTGTGTGTAAAATGACTCGACATATACGGTACGAAAAAAAAAACCCACTATATATAACATATTTAATAAAACTTTCAACAAGTCATTGAATAAGATCAATATTGGACAAACAATATCATTTGCTAGTATAAGATGTCTTCATTTGAAGTGTTCACAGACAAAGGTAAGGGGCTATCATCCCTTTCCACCAACCTAAAGCTCGCCATTGCTACCACTATTTCCAAATCCAAGATCACCTTAACATCCGACCATTCTAACAATGGGATCAGCTTGAAGTCTAAGGATGGGTTTGAATTGATCGAGGTGAATGCTATTGTCAAGTATCTTTTGAACGATTTCAGCGATGAAACTTGTGTTGTTAAGTTCGAAGAGACCCAATTGTTTGATGCTTTGAAATCTCAAGATAAAACTGTCTTATCCACTTTACCAACCTTATCATCGTCTATCAATGCATCCTCAATCATCTTGTTCTCTTCAGCCTTTGCCCTGGACAGAGCCGTTTTCCCAGAATTCCAAGCCTTAGAACCAGTCAAGGCCGCCATCGCCCAAGCCTTATCCATCACCTCTTTAGAAAGACCAAAGCCAATTCATACCGGCGTGGCAAACGTTGAATCCGGACTTGGAATCAAAGACCAATCCTCCTCTGAAATCCTACCAAAGGAAGGGGAAAGAAACATCTTGATCACCTCTGCCTTGCCTTATGTCAACAATGTTCCTCATCTGGGTAACATTGTTGGTTCTGTTTTGTCTGCTGATATCTATGCTCGTTATGCCAAGGCCAGAAACTACAACGCTTTGTTTGTCTGTGGTACCGATGAATACGGTACTGCTACTGAGACCAAGGCCTTAGAAGAAGGCGTCAGTCCTAAGGAACTTTGTGACAAGTACAACAAGATCCATGCCGAAGTTTACGAATGGTTCCAAATCGGATTCGACCATTTCGGTAGAACAACCACCCAACAACAAACTGATATTGCCCAAGACATCTTCCTCAAGTTGGAGAAAAATGGCTTCTTGGAGGAACAAACCATGGAGCAATTGTATTGTCCGGAACATAACGGGTTCTTAGCCGATAGATTTGTCGAGGGGATCTGTCCTAAGTGTCAATACGAAGACGCCAGAGGTGATCAGTGTGATAAATGTGGTGGGTTGTTGGATTCCTTTGAGCTGATCAAGCCAAGATGTAAGTTAGACGGTGCTTCTCCAGAGATCAGAACCTCCGAACACGTGTTCTTATCCTTGGACAAGCTTGAGGCCCGTGAAAAGGAATGGTTCTTGGCCCAATCGGAAACTGGTGCCTGGTCCAAGAACTCCAAGACCATCACCAACTCGTGGTTGAAGGAAGGGTTGAGACCTCGTTGTATCACCAGAGACTTGAAGTGGGGTACGCCTGTTCCTTCTGAGAAGTTCCACGACAAGGTTCTCTATGTTTGGTTCGATGCTCCTATTGGCTACGTCTCCATCACTGCGAACTACACCAAGGATTGGGAGTCCTGGTGGAAGAACCCGGACAATGTCCAGCTGTACCAGTTCATGGGTAAGGACAATGTTCCTTTCCACACGGTGATTTTCCCATCCACTCAGCTCGGTACCGGTGAAGATTGGACCATGTTACATCATTTGAACACCACCGAATACTTGCAATATGAAGGTGGTAAGTTCTCCAAGTCACGTGGTGTCGGTGTCTTTGGTAACAATGCTAAGGATTCAGGGATTTCTCCTTCCGTTTGGAGATACTATTTGGCCTCTGTCAGACCGGAGACCTCTGACTCCCAATTCTCTTGGGATGATTTCCAATCCAGAAACAACAACGAACTGTTGGCCAACTTGGGTAACTTCTGTAACAGAATCATCAAGTTTGTCAATGCTAAATATAACGGTGTCATTCCTGATTATGACGTTGCCAACTTGGGCGAGGGAGTTTACACCACTTTGGCTTCTGACTTGAACCAATTGATCAAGACCTACAACGAGGAAATGGAGGCTGTCCATGAACGTCGTGGGTTGGAAGTGGCCATGTCCATCTCTGCTAGAGGTAACCAATTCTTGCAAGAAAACAAGTTGGACAACACCACTTTCAACGATTCTCCAGACAAGGCCGATGCCATTGTTGGTGTTGGTTTGAACATCGTCTACCTCGTTGCTTCTGTCATCTACCCATACATGCCAGAGACTTCTGAAACCATTTACTCCATGCTGAATGCTCCTAAGTTGGCTATCCGTGATGATTTCAAGTTGGCTTTGAAGGGTCAACACAACATTGGTAAGGCTCAGTACTTGTTCAAGAGAATCGAGGACAAGGACATTGCTGGGTTCAGAGCCAAGTACGGTGGTCAAGAAAAGAAGTAGAGTCATCAACTAGTCTCGTAAGTTTGTAGTTTTATTTTATTTTATTTTATTTAAATAATATTAGAATTAATTCATTGTAAGTTTTTTAATTCTTATTTTATAAATGGATTAGATAGTAGTTAGTAGGTTTTTTCCTATTTGGGACATTTGTACAGATTAATTATCAATTAAGCTAAAATCCCAACAGATCATAATAGTTAGCCGCTAGGGGCGCGCGGATCAAGAATCCATGCGGGATAATTTCCTTGGGAAAAGGGAAAGAAATTGGGTCATCAGTAGGCTAAACAGACACATCCCAGTTAACTAACTGAACTGCTACAGATCATCAGCCCCCAAAGACCTGATAAACACTTACAAGCTCTGACAAATCTCATCTCTCCCCCTTATACCTCCCCAGAAGTTTTGCAAATACACCCCCCCATATAACATGGCAACCAAAGCAGCACATAAAAGACTTACAAAGGAATACAAAGCCATCATAGAAAACCCAACTCCATACATCGAAGCTCACCCATCGGAAAGAAACATTCTCGAATGGCACTATCTTCTAGAGGGGCCTCCAGATACTGTATATGAAGGAGGCCAATACCATGGCGTATTGATGTTTCCTAACGATTACCCTTTCAAACCTCCTTCTATTAAAATGATCACACCTAATGGGAGATTTGCCACTAATACAAGACTATGTTTATCTATGAGTGATTACCATCCAGACACATGGAACCCTGGCTGGTCCGTTGCTACGATATTAAATGGCTTGTTAAGTTTCATGACCGGGGTTGAACCTACCACTGGTTCTATTGTCACTTCAGATGCTTCTAAGAAAGCTTTAGCTAAAGCTAGTATGAAATGGAATACTAATGATAATCCGAGATTCATTGCTGAGTTTGAAGAGAAAAGAGAGGAGAATCTGAGAATTATGAAAGAAAGAGAGGAAAAGGAACGTCAAGAGAAGATTCAAGCTGAGTTGAATAAAATCAAAGAGATGGAATTGAAGTCATCATCATCATCATCATCTTCTTCTTCTTCTAATCTTGCGAATATCGATTTGGATAAACTTGACCCTGAAGATAGAGTTAGAGTACTTGCTGCTGCTGAAAATGAGTTGAATAATAAGAATAACCCAGCAGCTGTTAATGGTTCTAGCAATGCCTATATTTATTATGTTCTTGCTATTGCTGTGGTTTTAGGCTTCTTCAGGTTTGTAAACTGAATAGAGCATCACATGAGCTGTGCATTTATATACTTAAATGTACAGACTGAAACATTAAATTATTATTACGTATTACTATTTCTATTACGATTATTATACCATATCCTATAAAGGACAAGTTTCTCTCTTCAACCACTTGTAAGCAACAGACCCCTCGGTCAATTCTTTGCCAACAGTGTTCCAGATCTTGGCATGGTATTCATTGATTATTTGCTTCTCCTCTTCAGATAACAACTTCACATTGATCAAGTTCTTATTGTATGGAACCAAAGTCAAGTTTCTAAACTTGAGGAACTTCTTGTCACCAAACTTCATCTCAGTTTCTTCAACAAGCATATCGTTTTCAATACGGATCCCATACTTGCCATCCTCGTAATAACCAGGCTCATTAGTGATGATGTTACCCTTCTCCAAGGCGTATTGGACCAAGTTCTGTCTGAAGGAAATCCCAATAGGACCTTCATGAACATTCAAGAAAGAACCAACACCATGGCCAGTACCATGTCTGTAATCCAACCCTTGTTTCCACAAAAACTGTCTGGCAAGGACATCAATCATGTACCCGTTTGTGCCTTCTGGGAAAACCAACTGTTCAATGGCCAGGTTCCCCTTAAGAACCAAGGTATAGTTATCGATCTCTTCCTTACTTGGAGTGGTGAAATGCAAGGTTCTGGTGATGTCGGTGGTACCTTCAAGGAACTGGGACCCGGAGTCACACAAGTAGATCTTGGATGGATCAATCATGGAAGAGTTTTCCTGTGGTGGGGAATAATGAATGATGGCGGCATTGGCACCTGTAGAGGAAATGGTTTCGAATGAGTTTCCTTGATAGTTTGGTAATTCCTTTCTGATTTCAACCAATTTCAAAGCTGCTGAGAATTCATCAATCAACTGCTCTTCTTCTATAAGTGAGTTTTCCAACCAGGAGAAGTACTTGGCCAAGGCAATGCCGTCGTTTAATTGGGCGGTTTCCATGTTTTTAATTTCTGTTTCGTTCTTAACGGACTTGAGGAAGTCAACTGGTGAATGGATCTGTTTGAACTTGCAAGTGTTCAAGTTTCTGACAATTTCCCAAGAAGCTGTTTCTGAAATAGCAATGGATTCGGTGTTTTCCTTCAAAATCGTGGCAGTTGATGATAATTCAGTCCAGATTTCTTCATATGGATGAACAGCGATGTTGTTTTCCTTGAGATACTTGGTGATTTGTTCGTCAAGAGGATTGTTGATGAACAACTTGATTTGAGAATCTTGGACAATCAAATAGGAGAAGAAAACAGGATTGTATTCGATGTCAGAGCCTCTCAAGTTCAAGAACCAGGCAATTTCATCCAAAGCAGACAAAAGAATCGTGGAAGTTTGGTGTTTTTGTTTAAGTTCGCTGGCCAATTTGGTCAACTTACTTTGGAACTCTTCACCTGAGAATTGCAAATCCAACTTAATCAACTCATGGGTTGGTCTAGTTGGAATAGGTTCAAAATCAGGCCAAATCTTATCAACCAAGTTGTCCTTAATGGCAACCAATTCAACCTTAGCCTTGCTTCCAGACTCCTCCACCTTCTTCTGAATAGTGGCTTCGAAGGCTTGGACAGCCTTGTAGCTGATAACCTTAGGGTCAATACCAATCTTGACCAACTTACCGATACCTAAACTCTGTTCAATGGCTTCGTTGATGGCCCATTCTTGCCAAGTTGGTTCACCCGTGGCGCCTTGTCTTAGTAATAACCAGTTGTAATCCAATTCTTGACCAGCTTGGTTGAAGTATCTACCATCTGTACTCAAGGCACTCTTACCTTCTTGGGTTTCGTTAAAGTTCAATAAATCTCTGGTGATGATCGCAATACCTGCACTCCCAGTGAACCCGGAAATAAAACTTCTTCTTTGGTCAGCTTGGGAGACGTATTCAGAGTTATGTTCGTCTTCACTTGGAACGATATAGACAGCTAGATCGTTCTCCTTCATTAGAGCTCTTAAGCTTTCTAATCTTTTGGAAGTATTGACGTTTTTGTGACATAGATTATCAGCAGAGTAGATGGATTCAGTAGAGGATCTTCTCTTCAATTCACCTTGGTATGAAGATCTTCTTGAGAATTGCTTCAAAAACACCGAAGTTCTTCTGTTTTGTCTGGATAAAAGACCTGGAGAACAAGTACAATTGGCACAAGCTCTAGATGATCTAGAAATGGCCTTAGCTGGTCCACCAGAGGCTGGCATAGCAGCACTTGAGTTGAGTGAGAACATGGATGGTTTAGCTGTGACTTTCGATGACATGGCTAATAGCAATCTTGATGGTTTGATTATAGTCCTAAAAATCATCTATTTGAACAGAACATGTATGGTGGTTTTTGTACGAAGCTTTATAAATTCGAATATCTTTTGTCATTTTCAAATTCATCCATCAACTTACATTCAAATTTTAGGGTCCTTGCCACCAAAACCAATTGTGGTACGGTTGGGCTGATCCAATCCTGCCTAGAGTCATGTACCCTCCAGCTGAAAGAACCCATCCCTTCTAGTTAAAGGTAAAAAAAAAATGTCAGCCTAGGCTCTCTAAAGCCTCTCCAGCTGCCTGTTTCCTATATTCCCTTCTACCTCTGCCTGCTGGCTGCTGGGCTCTGGTTTGAGACTCTGGTAATCGCAGACACCTTCCTAAGAAATCCCCGTAGTTACATTGTTCTCCGGGCCGACCATGTCATCAGTTTTGTATGCATGGACACATTGCCCGGTCCGGTCATTGGTAGCTTTATTTGTGACGACTCACGAGCCATATGTATGTGGGGGATTACAAAGCTGTCAGAATTGGTCCTGCAACTTGTTAGTAAAAAAGTTCGATGTTCAATGAATTTAACCATTCTGGTGATATAGCTTTGCTAAAATATTATTAACTAAAGTTTCAAATCCATCCAAAATGGTTTAAAGTTTTAACTGCTATTTGTCTGAATTTTTGAGAGACCTTTCATACTAAATAAACTCCGCGAATATTATTATTCCCCTTTTTTTTTGTTTTTGGTTTGGACTCACGTGATCTAGTAGGCCAATTGGTTTTCTTCTTGTTAATAACCAATAAGTCAAGTCCATAATAGCACAAATGAAGCTGATTTGGACTTACGTTGGATATTTAAGGAACTGGATATTAGTATGACAATGCTGAACCATCAGACCTACATGTTTTAAAGTCTGATAATATATGCACCACTTATCTTGAATATAAAAAAAGTTGCCTCTTTAGGCCAGGAATGGGGATCTGTTATTAGTGGTTCAATCAATTAGTTGTTGATGAGGGTTCAATTATGATTCTAATATATTGGTACAGATATCCAATGTTTCAGCTTTTATTAATCAGTTTTTGATCGAAAAACTATATACGTTACCATCAACTCACAACACAGTCTATAATCAATCTCAACTGAAGTGATAGTGAAACAATGGGTAAGGGCATTTATGAACAAGTTCCAAATCCTATCAATGATTCAACAGGTGCTCCGTCCAGTCATTTGAATGTTGAAGATGATTTTGAAATTGATGAAGAAGAAACAACACAATCGATTTTCCCACAAGAATTGGATCTTGAAGGTGTTAATAATTTCAAGCATTCATTCCCACATACACCATCTACTCCAAAAGGCCCACTTGGTTACTTCCAAAGGATTCTGAGTGCCAAGAGGAAAAAGTTGCTCATTTTCTTCAGCTCGTTGATTATTATATTGCTGATAGGATCGTTATTCTTACGATTTGAACGTCCAGAGAACAAGCATGAAACTAATAATGATCCATCTTCACCTGTGTCATCGGGGACTGTTCCAGTCTCCACAAGACCTCTTCCAGTGGTATCGGACCCTTCAAAGAGTGGTCGTCTGCCTGTGACTATGGATGATCTACGTAAAGGGCTGTTCTATTCCAACTCTAAGTCCATCAATTTGCTCAATCCTGAATTGGACACTGTTGATTATAAAGATGAGGGTCTATATTACTCATATGATCAGAGCACAAACTCAGTTGCTGCCCATAAGATTGGAGATTCGGAATTCAGTAGTATTGTTGTTGAGAATCTGAAGTTCACTTATTCCGGCAAGGAGTATGATATTGTTTCCCTTGTTCCTAACTTGGACTTGACGTATTCTATTGTGGCTACAGATAAAGTGGCAGAGTTCAGACATTCTTCCGAGGGGTATTATTGGATAGTGAACCACGCTACTGGGAACATCTCTCCCGTGTTGCTTGGTGGAGATGGGGAACAGTTGCAGAAGATCAGTTTTGCCACATGGTCACCGAAATACAACTACATCTCGTTTGTCAAGGACAATAACGTCTACATCAAGGAACTTTCCACTCTGGCGAACACTCAAGTGACCTTTGATGGATCGGATAGAATCTACTATGGGAAGACTGATTGGGTGTACGAAGAGGAAGTTCTGGCTACTGATAAGGCCGTTTGGTGGTCTCCAGACGAATCAAAGCTTGTCTTCCTGAAATTGGACGATTCACAGGTTGATCAGTACAATTTGGAATATTATTCTCAAAAGGACAGTTCTATTTATAACAAATATCCTGTTTCAAAGAAATTGAATTATCCCAAAGCAGGTAGAAACAATCCTCAAGCCTCGTTACACGTCTATTCGATCTCTGATGACCAAGTGTACGAACTCGATAGATCAGACTCCAATTTGGGCTCTGATTTCATTGTTTATGATGCATTTTTCCTTGATGGAAATACTTTTGTTATCAAAGAAACAGACAGGAAATCCAAGATCTTGGAGTTCCGGAAGTATCTTGTTGAATCGCAAAAGTCTTGTGTGTTCCACAGAATTGATTCAGAGAAGGAATTCCATGGTTGGATTGAGAAACAAGCTAAGATGTTATTGATTCCATCGGAAAAAGACGGGGAAATTGGATTTGTTGATGTTCAGGTTGTTAAAGGTTATAATCACTTGATTTACTTTGAATCCATAGAGTCTTCACCTGTGCCATTGACGTCAGGTAATTGGGAAGTCAGTAAGGACTCATTATCATATAACCCTACAACCAACAAGGTGTACTACTTTTCCAACCAGAATTCTCCCATGGATCAGCATCTTTACAGTGTGGATTTGCAATCCAAAGAAACCATACCGTTGAAAGTGAATCAAAATGACAACGTTGGAGGGTTCTATTCAGGGATTTTCAGTGCTCGTGGGAAATACGTTGTATTAAACTATGAAGGTCCTGACATTCCATATTCAGTGGTCTACGACATGGAAACAGATGGAAAAGTCATGATGGATCTTACAACAGATATTGAATCTGTAAAGACCAGTCTCCAAAAGTACAAAGTTCCAACAAAACACATCCACAGGGTCAAAGTTGAAGACAAAGATTCCGCTGGTAATGATGTTGAATTGAACGTTGTTGAGTCTAGACCTTTCGACTTTGATCCAAGCAAGAAGTATCCTCTGTTGGTTCATCATTACGCAGGTCCAGGGTCTCAAGTCGTGTTCAACAAGTTCGAAATGGGGTTTGAAGAAACCGTTTGTTCCTCTTTGAACGCTGTGGTTTTGTACATAGAACCCAGAGGCACTGGTGGCCAGGGGTGGTCTTTCCGATCTTGGGCTAAGAAGAAGATTGGCTATTGGGAGCCTAGAGATATCAAACACGTCACTGAGAAATGGACTAAGGCAGAAGATTCTTATATTGATACGAGCAAGGTAGCTATCTGGGGTTGGTCCTATGGTGGTTTCACTACTCTCAACACGCTTCAGTTAGATGCTGGGGATGTTTTCAAATATGGAGTAGCTGTTGCACCAGTTACAGATTGGAGATTGTACGATTCGATTTATACGGAAAGATATATGGATGGACCTGAAGATAACAAAGATGGCTATGAAACCTCACAAATCTCTCATTTCGAAAACTTGAAAAAAGTCAATCGATTCCTTGTTATGCACGGTTCAGCTGATGATAATGTTCATTTGCAAAACACCATGATTTTGATGGATCAATTTGACCTGAACGGATTGAATAATTATGAGATGAAGGTGTTTCCAGATTCCGATCATAGCATCTCGTTCCATAATGCCAGTCCTATCATTTATGATAAGATTTTTAATTGGTTGAAGGATGCATTTGAAGGGAAATTTGGACCAGCTTAATAATTAGCAAGAAATAAAAATTATTTAAAACTTTCGGTGTATATATATATATATTATAAATCTCTGAATTCTCTTGGGACTTTGCCACCGTTTCTTTCCACCACTCTTTTCAATCCTTTAAACACGTTATTATCCCTTTCCAACTCCAAGAAAGTCACAGCTGTACCAAAGTTCCCAGCTCTACCAGTTCTACCAACTCTATGGACGTAATCTTCCACGGTTTTGGACATTTGGTAATTGACAACCAACGAGACGTCCGGAATATCAATACCTCTTGAAGCAACATTGGTGGCAATCAAAATGTCCACTTGATGAGACTTCAACTGTTCAAGAGCAGCTTCTCTTTGTGTTTGGGTTTTGGAACCATGTAAAATTGCCACTTTGAAGTTCAATGACTGCAAATAGGAGAAAAGGTTCTCACCGGTTTCCTTATAGTTAATAAAAACAATCGCAGGAGGAGAAGCA
This sequence comes from Waltiozyma chaumierensis, assembly GCA_030566875.1. Taxonomy (NCBI): domain Eukaryota; kingdom Fungi; phylum Ascomycota; class Saccharomycetes; order Phaffomycetales; family Wickerhamomycetaceae; genus Waltiozyma; species Waltiozyma chaumierensis. The sequence goes on along the minus strand of JAKUBK010000009.1, from coordinate 62,323 downwards.
GAGCGAAGCAAAGAGGATAATTTCTTCTGTTTCTTCGATTCGATATCCTTCTCCTCGTTTCCAGCAAAGAATTCAAACCTCTGTTCGATCCGTTCGTTTACAGTCAATTCAGTGTTTGTAACATCACCTACTTGTAAAGTGACACATCTATCCACATGGACAAACTCCTTCAACACCTTTTCAATCTCTCCACCACCTAAAGTGGCTGTGAACATTAGCCCCTGACACTCTCTCTGTCGTGTCTGTGGGATGTACTCCTTGATCTTTAGGATCTGTTCTTTGAACCTCATCTCAATCATCTTGTCACATTCGTCCAAAACCAGGCATTTCACCTGGTTCAGAACAAGATAATGTCTCTCCAAGCAATCAATCAATCTCCCAGGCGTAGCAATGACAACTTCGACCGTGTCGCCGTTCAAACGACGGATATCTTCTGAGATGACCTTCCCACCAACGATGGAAACAACATCGATTTCCAATCTTGTCATTTTGATCAATCGTCTCAATTCAACTTCGATTTGTTGTGCCAATTCTCTAGTTGGAACCAAGATCACTGAATACGGGCCATTGGATTTGGAATACTCGTTCAGGCGTGGTAAGTTCATCAGTTTATCTACTAAGGGGATTAGAAACCCCAAAGTCTTACCGGAGCCTGTTTGAGCCACTGAGATAAGATCATAATCGGAACAAGCATATGGAATAGAAACTCTTTGGATCGGTGTTGGTTCTTCAAATTCTAAACTGAGCACACCGGATCTCAAACGATCGTTCGTGGAAATCTCATTCCATCTTCTTAGAGGGTGGATTGTTTTAGCAGTGGTGGTGGTGGTGTTCAAAGGTAATTTGATACTAAGTCCATAATCCTCCTTGAATATTCTCCAATCTCTACTACTCATCTCAGCTAAGGTTTTCTCAGTCCAATGTTTCCCCTGTTTGCCACCGAGATCATCATATTTGTTTGAACTTTTTTTAACTGGGAGAAACGATTGTTCATCAATACGCAGTTCATCGTCATTGTTACACATAGTGTCTTCTTCTTCTTCCCATGTGAACTTAAACTTCTTAACACCACGGCTTCCCTGGGCACGAGATAGCACTTTGGCATAGTTGGCATCAATAGTTTCTTGAACAATGTCTCTTTTGGGTTTATGGTCTTTTTCTACATCTTCTATTTTCCTCTTTAATATTGGCTTGGGTTTAAGTGTGATCTCTGGAACTTCTGGTATGTTTGTTCTTTCCCTTTTCAAAAGAAACTTGGGCGTAGATTGTGTTGTAGAGGAATTGGATTGAAGTTTTCTTTGAGCTAGGAGCTCTTGCAGTGTTGGAACTTTGGACATGACGGTGTATTAGGTGGTTTGAGTCAATATTGTAAGATTCTTACACAACAACAAGATAGTCCTACCTTTAACCAAGTTTCTACTATATGTGTATATATTGTAAATTTTCGGGGGCAGAATAGGTTTTACTCCGTGCACGTGACCATTTTCGAGATAATTTCTTTATTTATTCATATACTTATTTATTTAAACAATTGATTTCTTAGTATCAGAGGAACTAACGAGCTCTGTATCATCCTTCTTCATCCCACTATAGGATTGGTTCCTCTTCAAACCGTAGAGCGTACCATATGGTAACCAAATGTACATCAAAGCAACTGCTATTACAATGATAGTGAACTCTGATAATTTCGATAACAAGCTGAATAATAAACCTGTTCTGATGAAAAACTCAATCAAACTAACTGGAGCATTAACCAAGCCTCCATTCATATCAGAGACGTGCGAGAACACAAATGAAATCCCGTAAAACACAACAGGTGAAAATAGAAAAACCAATCTGGTCTTATTAAACTTTGAAATAATTTCAGGATCTTCACCTCTTTCCCTCATCTTGTGTTGAGTGGCATTGAAGTTTCTCCAAATACAAACAAATAAGCATACCTTCACGACCTGAATTATCCATCGAAACAAATAACTTGTCATATGTCTAACTGCTAGGAGCGGGATAAGACAAAGCTTGAATGTCAAATATATCAAAAATAACATTCCAAACCTCTTGAATTTCCTTCTCTCTTCAATATCGAAGTCCCTTGGATGTTTTAATTTGAAAATACTCCATTTAAAAACAATGAAGCCTAATATTGCCTCGAATAGTCCCAAGCCTAACTCATCAAATAACGAAAAAGTCGATTGGTTTGTTCGTCTCTTCAAGTTTAGAGAATGGCGATTCTTTTCAAAGGAAGAATATAAAAGCATAATGATATGAAGAAAGATGTTCTTAATTGAAATTGTGTCATTGCTGTCTGCGTCTGCTTTGGGTAACTTGACTGTGATCAAGATACAGAGTAGAAAGACGAATCCCCAAATACATATCCACAACATCTGAGCCTTCAGAAATTGGACTTCTTGAATGGATAATAATCTGTCTGTGTAAGAATGGAATTGTTTAAATTGAAGAATAGACTGTTCTGAATCTTTGGTTATATCTGAATCAACAGCATAGAAACAATAAACACCTTTCTTCTTAACATCATACTCAATGGTAGTATTGAATGGTGCAGCAGAGTTGATTATGTTCTCATTTGTGACACCTTTGATTACAAAAGTTCCATTTTGTTCATTTCTGCACAAACCTTCCTCAATCAAACTGTCACTGCATAACAATGGTAGATGATGATTGTTCGAATATAGTGGAAGATTTGAACCTACAGAATCTCTGATTGAATAAACTAGCACATGTAAGTTATCAGTTTTGGCTGTGATTTGAAGTTTGCAGTTGTTTGGGCCCTCTGAGAAAGGTTCTTCAAAGGCGATACATTCATGTTGTGAAACGGTGGCGGTAGTGGAGATCAGTAGGAAACTTGCTAAAAATAGAAAAACAGATCTGAAAAGACCTGGTGGGTTCATTGTTGGTAGTATGATATTTTCACTTATCTAGTCAGTTTTTTGATCTTATTCACTACGGATGATTCTATTTTACCCTTGGTAGGCAAGGGGATTAACTATCTTAATGAGGTTAGGATTTTTGTATTGAATGCCAGTTACAAAAAGGTTCTTGGGGGTGGTGACATGGTGGTCTGTTAGATTCGCCCGCGAAGTGTGGCAGACAGTGTTAAAAGCTTTTAACATATGAACTACCCAGTAACCAGTTGGAGACTAATTATGTGCAACTCAAATTTCATTTCCTGAACTGTTCAATTCCAGTATTATTGAACGGTGTAACACTAGATAGTTGTAGATTGGAAAACTATTTCTTTCTTAGAACTTGATGATAAATCCTTAAAAAGCCCAAAGGTCTTGGCAAATTATCAAATCCGGATTCATGTCAAATCAAAAACTCTTTCTCACGTGCGCTTTTTTCTATATCCGGAAGAACATTGTAATCGCGATTTTAGAATTTTTTTTTTCCACTACGGTTAATTCGAATAAACACTAAAAGTAAAATGGAATGAAAGTGGACCAAATCAATTAAACATTCGACACTACAATTGGTCAGTACTGTCATCCCTTCAGGTCCACCTCTCATACATCTCAATCACCACATACCATCACACAATGTCCAACACACTTTTTGACGATATTTTCAAGGTCGAAGACGTCGATGCTGCCAGATACAACCGTGTCTCCCGTATCGAAGCCACCTCTACTACTTCTCAAGACATCAAGATAACATTTGACATAAATAGTGATTTATACCCAGTCAAGAAGGACGAAGTTCTCACCATTACCTTAGCCTCTTCCTTGTCCTTAGACGATGACATGAAGATTGACGCCGCCACTGAATCATGGAGACCACCAAAGGCTGGTGAAAAGTCTCTAGCTGATGATTATGACTATGTTATGTTCGGTACCGTTTACAAGTTTGAAGAAAATTCTGCTGATAAGACCTCCGTCTATGTTTCTTTCGGTGGTTTGTTGTTGTGTCTTGAAGGTAACTACCGTTCCTTGTCCAACTTGAAACAAGATAACGTCTACTTGTTGATCCGTAAATAAGGATATTAGGACATCTTCATCACATTTATTCATCTCAAGTCATAAGACGCACCATCAGTCAATCAGTCAGTCAACCAATCAATCATAATCATGGTGGTCATACACCGTTGTATAATAGTTCATGAGTCAAAATGAAACAAAAGAAAACGATAAATATAGAGCATATTTATATCTAAAAAAATAGCAAGCATGTAGATATTCTATATAGAGGTATGAAATATTAACAATAGAGTCACAGCTTAATTGAACTCTTTGGTAACACTTTTTCTCTGTTTAGGAAAACAGCAAAATAATCAACCTATTAAACAGTCTGGTCACGTGATGGTGCGCACTAAAACTTTCCAAATTGTCAACTTAATTATATACATAAATAATTTGTCGATCCAAATACCAAACCCCTCCCGATTCAAGAGAAGGTTAAACATTCTGTATTATAACAAGAATGTCCTTGTCTAAACTCAAAGGGTCACAGCTGATTCTGATTGCAGCAAAGCAACAACTCAAACATAGCAACAAATGTCACCAAATCATCAAACGTTCCCTTGCAAGTTCAACCAATGAGTTTGCAACTCGTCCAAAACCAGCCTTCTATGCTGGTCAACCAGTCTCTGAGACCAGGCCATATATGATGCAGCCAGGTGAATTGACTCCAGGGATCACATCTCTGGAATACTTCAACAGACGATTGGCTTTAGCGAAGAAGTTACCAGCTTCCTCCATTGCCATAGTGGTTGGGAATTCCGTTCAATATGCATCAGGATCTGTTTTCTACCAATTCCAACAGAACAATGATCTGTACTATCTCTCAGGATGGAATGAACCAGACAGTGTCATTGTCATTGAGAAGCCAGATGACAACCTGGACAATGTCGTCTTTCATATGATAGTCCCACCAAACGAAGCTAGTGTTGAACAATGGGACGGTCACAGAACAGGCTTGAATGGAGCTTATGAAATCTTCAACGCTGATGAAATGGAGGAGTCTTACAAAATGGGGCCATACTTAGCCAAGCTAATTCAAAGAAACAGAAATGTCTACATCGATATGCCAAAGGGGAAAAGAGTGAACACAGCAGGACAAACTTTCAAGGATTTCTTTAGCATTGGTGCTAATTCTAAATTGACAACAATGGAAAAAGTCCTTGAATCCCATGGAACTGGCAAGACCATTAAAGAGTTGAATCCTTTGATCACGGAAATGAGAGCCATTAAATCTGACGCTGAGATTGCCGTCATGAGAAGAGCTGGTCAAATTTCAGGAAGAGCTTATAACCAAGCTTATGCTCAAAGATTCCGTACAGAACGTACCTTGAGATCTGCCCTTGAATACAACTTTGTGAAGGGTGGATGTGACAGATCCGCTTACATCCCAGTTGTCGCTGCAGGTGGCAACGCTCTGTTCATTCATTACACCAGAAACGATGATGTGATGTACGACGATGAGATGGTTTTGGTGGACGCTGCTGGGTCTTTAGGTGGGTATTGTGCTGATATCTCTAGAACTTGGCCAATCACAGGCAAGTTCTCTGATGCTCAAAGGGATCTGTACCAAGCTGTGCTAAACGTGCAGCATAAATGTATCTCCAAGTGTACGGTCAACCACGATTTGTCCTTACAAGATATCCATGATCTATCAGTCACATACTTCAAAAGAGAATTAGCGAATATCGGAATGGGTAACCTGACCACCAGAGAAGTCACATTGTTATATCCGCATTACATTGGACACAATCTAGGTTTGGATGTCCACGATACTCCAAACTACTCCCGTTATGCCAAACTTCGTGCTGGTCAAGTTGTCACCATCGAACCAGGTGTTTATGTCCCTGATGATCCTAAATATCCTTCTTGGTTTAGAAATATCGGTATCAGAATCGAAGATAATATCGCTGTTGGTCATGAGACATACACAAACTTGACTGTGGAGGCTGCTAAGGAAATTGTGGACATTGAAAGAATCGCAGATGTTGGTGTCACTACGCCTGGTCTTGGTGATGAAGTCGTCAAGGTTATCTAGTGAGAAAACTACCCTTTGTTATCACGATAAATGTTCTATATTAGGTGGGGGAGGAAGAATTCATTGTAAATAGTGTCTAATAACTGAGTATATGTAAATCTAAGCACTTCAAATCAATCCAACTTCCTTTCGTGGTCTTTTAAGGCAATATGGATCTTCTTAAAGACAACACCAAGAGCGTGTTCCACAGGCTCGTCAAACAAAGTAGGCAAGACAGGCACAACACTTAACCCAAGAGCAATAGGACCCCATGTTCTCAAGACAGGATTCTTGATATTCTTATTAGCAAAAATAGTTGCATACTTAACCGTACTATGAATAGTGAAAGCAGGCAACCCCATACTTGCAATACTTTGGAACAAGGCTCTTTCCGTAGCGATCAATTTCCAATCTGGCAAATCCAAAGTCTGAACCTCTTGTAATCTAGCTTGGTCAACAGGAGGAGTTGGATCCCATGGCTTCAATCCAACAACATATTTCCCCTCTTGATTCAATTTCGCTTTCCAAGCTTCATAACTAACATCACCAAGAATATAAGCCCATGAGACACCATAAGCCAACTTGACAAAGTTAGTATGCACTGCTGGACGGAAAGACTCACCAATATCACTGGTGTATGCTACATAACGATGTGAAGCTTGTAAAATCGTGCGTAAACGACGAGCATAGGCGGCATAACGAAGGTTGGATTCTGTGGAGTCATCACCTGTGTGATCTAGGACGACTTGGTTGGTTTGTTTCTCAGGCATGTTGTTGAAGTGTGCTGGTATAGTCTGTGAGAGTTTTAATGGTTGGATAATAGCCTGTATAATTGTGTGTGCACCTTGTGTTTAAGTTATCTGAAAAATTGGTGGCAAATCTGATTTATATGTCAAACAGTTTCACATGAAATTCGGATCTTGGATATCTCTCTGTAGAGGTGATGATGTCGATGGTGGCTGTGGTGGAGTTGATCTCGGTTATCCACGGATCTGCACGGGATATTATTATGTACTATATATTTTCACTATCACGTGATTAAAACCTCAAACCAGAAGGCCAATAAAAATATGAATAGGACGTGTATTCTCTATAAATAAACAGTGTGTTGAGAATTGATTAATCTGAGGTTTCGTTAGTTGGCATTCTGTTCTTCTTCCTGGGATTCTTCAGCAGGTGGAGCAACGGCAACTGGTTTTGCTTCTTCAGCATGTTCTCTTAAGAATCTAGATTGATAGATGGCTACTAAAGAGATAGCAGAAAGAGACCACCAACCAGCCCAAGCGATTTCATAGGTTTGTGCCCAGGAGAAAATATAACCCCAGACTAAAGGACCCGCACATCTGGCCAAGGCAGAGATGGAGATGGTGGCACCGTTGATCATAGCACGGTGAGAATCTGGAGCTGAAGAATGAATGATCATAAGAATTTGTGGTAAGGCGATAGCATTGGCGAAAGTCTTGAAAGAGGTGAAGAAATAGGCAACAAATAAGGCAACTGTGTGGTGGTCAGCTAATAAGATAATGTATGGGATAACAGAGTATGTGATTGGGAAGATCTTAATGATGGTCTTGTAAATTGGTAAAGATTCAAAGTTTCTGTCAATGTATGGGAAGATGACTAAGACAATGAAGATACCAAACATACCAGTGTAAGATAATAAAGAACCAGTATCTTCAGAAGTGAAGTTCAAACCACCAACCAAATGGAATGGGAAGGAGGAAGCTAGCTTGCCAGCCTTGTCACGGACAATATCATGAGCTAAGTAAATTGGCAAGAATTCATCGTGAACAATCAAATGCAAAGACATGATGAAGTTACAGATAACAGCATAGAAGACATGTGGGGTAAGAAGAACTCTCCAACCTTCTGGTCCTTCCGGCTTGTCATCAGCTTCGTGAGTCGAGTAGGTTCTGATAAGAGTCTTGGATTCTCTTCTGGTTAAGAGCTTACCAACAGATTGAATGGAAGCGTCATCATCCTTATTGTTGTCTTCTTCCCCGTTGTAAGCGGTTTGATTAGTGCTGGATTCTTCGTCTAATAAAGCAGTTTCTTCATCTGGAGTGTTGGAAGTTTGACCGTCAGAAGAAGTGTTCCAGGCTCTTTCCTTAGGAGTGATACCAAGGAAGTTCTTCTTGACAAAATCACCAATTTCGACGAAGTAATCTCTTCTGTATTTGAACTTGAAATGGGTTTCTTCCAAGAAGAAGATACAGGTCAAGTTACTCAAGATTAACAAAGAGGCGATGACCAAGTTTGGTAAGGCGTATGGGAAAGCTTGAACCAAAGGCTTCAAGAATTCGAATCTGGTTTCTCTACCAGATAAGTAACCACCAATCATTGGGCCAATAACAGCACCAGTTTGGAAGATCAAAGGCATAGTAGAGAAGGCTAAAGCTTGATGTTTTCTTTCAGTGGCAACTTCACCAATCATAGTTCTAATGACAGCAACATTACCGTTCAAGAGACCCATCATGGCTCTGGCTGTTAGAGCCCAGTAATAGTTTCTTGCAAACCCTAAAACTAACAAGGACAAAGTGGAGCCAATCAACCCAATGATCAAAGTTGGCTTTCTACCATGTCTATCAGCAAATCTACCCCAGTTGTAAGCAGTAAGGAATTGACAGAAGGCAAAGATAGAGGACAAGTAACCAGAGTACTTGGCGATCTCAGCTTCAGTCTTAGCAATACCGAAATCTTTCACCATGAAATAAACATATGGGAAAAGAGATGTGAAAGCAATAGGTTCAGTGAAACGAACACAGATGATGACAAGAATTTGTGACCATGGAAACCCACTGATTTGTTCCTTGAATGATAATTTGACCTTTTGTCTAGCCATCTTGCTATAGATATATGATGAGATTGATGAACCCTGACAAACTTGATACTAGGATCCGGGTGTCTGAAGAACAAACAAAGATGGCCATCTTATTCTTCTTTTATAAACTTGGGAACTGACAGGAATTTTTCTAGTTTCATGCAAGTTGAAGCGAGCTAAACGGATATATAATTTATCTGCGGTCCGGTAACAACACCCGAATCTAGCTTTTATCTAAACGATCAGTAGAGGATTTTAGATGTCTCAAATCGATAACATTGTAGTAGTGGTAAATATCTAGAAGAAAATATATAAACCCCTCTTTGTATAAAAGGACTTCATAATTAACAACAACGTAAGAGAAAGATACCACTACGATGAATTGGTTTGAACTAACGTGGTGGTTCTCGGATCAGATCAAAATTGAACATGATCAAATTTAAGATTCGGATTGTTCGGAAATAAAGAACCATATCGGCAAAGTAATAAGGGTTTGTAGGATTTAAGAAATTTAAGTCGGATTTATTACATAAGATATTATGGGGAAAAAAATTCTTCTTCAGCCCTTTGCTATCACACGTGATAATCTCATTAGTTCTACATGTATCCATTTTGGGTGAAAAGTAAACACAGCCCAGATCCACAAAGAGCGGGTTTCAAATTTAAAAAAAAATGGCTGGAACATAACATGGTTTTCTCACCAACTAAGGTGAACAAGGCTAAGAGAGAGCCAGACATTTTAGCTTCATAGCATACTACTACAATTATCTTCATTAGCTGACAATAATCAAAGATGATGTCGAATTTTTTTAACAGCAACAATGTCAACAAGCAAACCAGGGCTCCAGTTGAAGACCTTACCAAGAACATGGAATCACTTCAATTCCAGCAACCACAAGGAACTCACCAAGCCTCACGTCAACAGTTTCAACAAGTAAACGACGGTAGATTCAACTTCGAATCAAACTTGTCTGCTTTGAACAAAGAGAATGCGCCACTACATTACCAATTACCAACCAGTTCAAGACAGAATCCCCCACAACAACATCCTCCAGTTTGGAACAATCCATCTTCCAGAGTCAGGGCACGTGAAATCTTGCCACAGAGAAAATTGACTCCAAAGCAGAAGCGTACAGTTAACGTTTGTCAGATGTACTTTCTCGACTACTACTGTGATTATTTTGACTATGTAATCACCAGAAGAGAGAGGACCAAAACTGTTTTGAATAACTTGTACAGGTCTCAGAATCAGGAATTGGAGTGGACTTCGTATACTCATAATGAATCTGCACTCTTGAGAAAGAGAAGATTGAAACCAAAGAACAAAGATTTCGAAATCATCACTCAAATCGGACAAGGTGGGTATGGTCAAGTTTATCTTTCTAGAAAGAAGGACACCAAAGAGATCTGTGCCTTGAAGGTTATCTCTAAGACTATGATCGTGAAAATGAAGGAGACTGATCATTTGTTAACTGAGCGTGAGATTCTTGCAGCTTCCAGAAGTGAATGGTTGGTGAAGTTGTTGTATTCGTTCCAGGATACCACAAGTGTCTACTTAGGTATGGAGTATGTCCCTGGTGGTGATTTCAGAACGCTATTAAGTAACTGTCGGACTTTGGCACCAGTCCACACGAGATTCTATTTGGCTGAGATGTTTGCTGCCTTGGAAGACTTACACAAGACTGGGTACATTCATAGAGATTTGAAGCCTGAGAACTTCCTTATCGACAACAGGGGCCACTTGAAATTGACTGATTTTGGTTTGGCCTGTGGTTCCATAGCTGATGATAGAATCAACTCCATGAAGATCAAACTTGAAAGAATTGGTGATTTCTTGGACAATGGCACATCCACCACCACCAACAGCAAATCGGTTCATGAAAGAAGAAAGATTTATCAAACTTTAAGGGAAAACGACTTGAACTACTCCAAGTCTGTGGTTGGTTCACCTGATTACATGGCTATTGAGATTGTCAAGGGCTACGCATACGATAAGACCGTAGATTATTGGTCTTTGGGTTGTATGTTGTTCGAATGTCTCTGTGGGTTCTCTCCGTTCAGTGGTGAGTCGAGTGAGGAGACATATGCCAACTTGAAGAACTGGAGAACATACTTTGTGAGACCAAGAAACAACGATGGGACTTATGTCTTCAGTGACAGAACATGGGACCTCTTGTCCCGCTTAATCACAGATTCCACCAAACGTTTGAAGAATTTTGAAGAAGTCAAGAGAACTAGTTATTTCTCCAGTGTCAATTTTGACGACATTCGAACCAGAAACCCACCATTTGTTCCTTCCTTGGATTCAGAGCTCGATGCAGGTTACTTCGATGACTTTGAAGACGAGTCAGACATGGCTAAATATGCTGAAGTTTTCAATAAGCAGGCTCATATTGAAAAGATGGCAGGAGAAGCTGGTGACAAGCCACCAAACTTTGTTGGTTTCACATTCAAGCACAAGGGCGAATTGAAGGATATTAGGAATATGTTTGAAAGCACACACAGAGACCCATTCTCTACGTTATACTGATAGTCAAGGAGAGAGAGAGAGAGCCATAAGCGACTATCGATTGGAGGATGTCGTATAGTAAAGATATTTTGTTTTTGTTTTTTGTTTTTGTTTTTTGGTTTTTTGGTTTAATGAATCGTATATAAATCTGACCAGTTTATGGCTAGTACATATGATAGTCACCAAGACAGAGTGACACTAGATTGGCTAAATACTGTGAGCTTTTACTTCATACATAGCACTACTGCTTCTATTTTAAACTAGCTGATACAGAATATCTTAATATTATTATTTGTGTATTATTTTATGGCATCGGTGGTTACCCTGTCTTTCTCTTTCGCGATTTTCAGAGAATCTGCGCACACCAGCAGAGTCAACGGTGCCTGCAAAAAAAACGGTAAGTCATATCATTAAATAGCCGCCAGGAATCTCTTACTTGTGTCAAAAGCACACCTTTGCCAAAAGACTAACTGTGTATGAAGCTATCCCTTCCATCACTGAGAACAGGCGCATCACTATTATCTTCTTCATTTGTTAAAATTAGGACCTCTCCTTCCAAATTTAAACACGGATTATCATTAAGCGCCCAATTTCATTCGAACGGTTTTCATAGATCAAACACATTAAAGATGAGTGAACAAACACAAACACCACCAGCTCCTGTTCCAAAGGTCAAGACCGAAAAGGAATTAGAAAAAGAACGTAAGAAGGCTGAAAAGTTGGCCAAGTTTGAAGCTAAGAAGAAGAAGGCTGCTGAATCTGCCGCTAAGACTGCTGATGCTCCAGCTAAGCCAAAGAAGGAAAAGAAGGTTGCCGAACCAGTCCCAGAATTCGTCGATGTCACTGTCAAGGGTGAAAAGAAGGTTTTGGTTTCTCTTGATGACCCAGCTTTAAAGGCTTACGACCCAAAGAACGTTGAATCCTCCTGGTACGACTGGTGGGTCTCTCAAGGCTACTTCGAGCCGGAATTCACTGAATCCGGTGAGTTCAAGCCAGAAGGTGTCTTCTGTATCCCAGCTCCTCCACCAAACGTCACTGGTGCCTTACATATCGGCCACGCCTTGACTGTTTCCATCCAAGATACCTTGATCAGATACTACCGTATGAAGGGCAAGACTGTCTTGTACTTACCAGGTTTCGACCACGCCGGTATTGCCACTCAAGCCGTTGTTGAAAAGCAATTGGCCAAGCAAGGTGTTTCCAGACACGACTTGGGTAGAGAAGAATTCGTCAAGAAGGTTTGGGACTGGAAGGAAGTCTACCATGCCAAGATCAAGAGTCAATTCACCAAGTTGGGTGCTTCTTACGACTGGACCAGAGAAAAGTTCACCTTGGATGAAGACTTGTCCAAGGCTGTCACTGAAGCCTTCGTCAAGTTGCACAGAGACGGTACCATCTACAGAGCTGCCAGATTAGTCAACTGGTCTGTCAAGTTGAACACCGCTTTATCCAACTTGGAAGTCGACAACAAGGACGTCAAGGGTAAGACCTTGTTGTCTGTCCCAGGCTACGACCAAAAGATCGAGTTCGGTGTGATCACCTCCTTCGCCTACCCAATTGAGAACTCTGATGAAAAGATCGTTGTTGCCACCACCCGTCCAGAAACCTTGTTCGGTGACACTGGTATTGCTGTCCATCCAGAAGATCCAAGATACAAGCACTTGCACGGCAAGTTCGCCATCCATCCATTCCTTGACCGTAAGATCCCAATCATCACTGATGCTGAAGCCGTCGACATGGAATTCGGTACCGGTGCCGTCAAGATCACCCCTGCCCATGACAACAACGATTACTTGACCGGTAAGCGTAACGACTTGGAAGTCATCAACATCTTGACTGACGACGGTAAGTTGAACGAAAATGCCGGTGAATGGGCCGGTATGAAGAGATTCGATGCCAGACAAAAGGTGATTGATGCCTTGAAGGAAAAGGGCCTCTTCATCGAACAAAAGGACAACGAAATGTCCATTCCGATCTGTTCCAGATCCGGTGATGTCATCGAACCAATCTTGAAGCCACAATGGTGGGTCTCCCAAAAGGACATGGCCAAGGAAGCCATTGCTGCTGTTAGAAACGGGGACATCAAGATCACTCCAAAGTCCTCTGAAGCCGAATACTTCCACTGGTTAGAAAACATCCAGGATTGGTGTATTTCCCGTCAATTGTGGTGGGGTCACAGATGTCCAGTCTACTTTGTTGAAATCGAAGGTCAAGAAAACGACGAAAACGATGGCGACTACTGGGTCTCTGGCCGTACCTTGGAAGAAGCCGAGGTTGAGGCCAAGAAGAGATTCCCAGACGCCAAGTACACTTTGCGTCAAGACGAAGATGTCTTGGACACCTGGTTCTCCTCTGGTTTGTGGCCAATGTCCACCTTGGGCTGGCCAGAAGCCACCAAGGACTTGAAGGACTTCTACCCATGGTCCATGTTGGAAACTGGTTGGGATATCTTGTTCTTCTGGGTCTCCAGAATGATCTTGTTGGGCTTGAAGCTACACGGTCAAGTTCCATTCAACGAAGTTTTCTGCCACTCTCTAGTCCGTGACGCCCAAGGCAGAAAGATGTCCAAGTCCTTAGGTAACGTCATTGATCCAACCGATGTTATCAAGGGGATCTCCTTGGAAGCCTTGCATGCCACCTTGAACGGTGGTAACTTGGCTGCTGCTGAAATCGAAAAGGCCAAGCTTGGTCAAAAGGAATCCTATCCAAACGGTATTCCACAATGTGGTACCGATGCTTTGAGATTCGCTCTCTGTGCTTACTCCACCGGTGGTAGAGATATCAACTTGGACATTTTGCGTGTTGAAGGTTACAGAAAGTTCTGTAACAAGATCTACCAAGCCACCAAGTTCGCCTTGTTACGTTTAGGTGACAACTACCAACCACCAGCCAAGGAAGGTTTATCCGGCAACGAAGCTTTAGTCGAAAAGTGGATCTTGCACAAGTACTCTGAAACTGCCAAGGCTGTCAACGAAGGTTTCGAAAAGCGTGAATTCTTCAACACCACTTCTGCCATCTACGAATACTGGTACCAAGTCTGTGATGTCTACATTGAAAACTCCAAGTCCTTGATCTTGGAAGGTACCGAAGCCGAAGCTAAGTCTGCCAGAGACACCTTATACACCTCCATTGAAGGTGCCTTAAGATTGATCTCTCCAATGATGCCTTTCTTGTCTGAAGAACTGTGGCAAAGATTACCTAAGCGTGCCTCTGAAACTTCCCCATCCATTGTCAAGGCTCGTTTCCCTGAATTCAACGCTGAATTCTCCAACGCCAAGGCCAACGAAGATTACGAAACCGTTTTGGCCATCACCGACAAGGCTCGTTCCTTGTTAGCCCAATACAACATCATCAAGAACGGTAAGGTCTTTGTTGAAATCGCTGGTGAACAATACCATTCCGTCAACACCCAAAAGGATTCCATCGTTGCTTTGATCAAGGCCATTGAAAGCATCGAAGTTGTCAACGCTTCTGCTGACATTCCATCCGGTTGTGTCTTGACTGCTGTTTCTCCAGAAATCAATGTCCATGTCTTAGTCAAGGGTCAAGTTGATATCGACGCTGAAATCGCCAAGGTTCAAAAGAAGTTGGGTGGTTTGTTGAAGAACAAGCAAAACTTGGACAAGATGATTGGTGCTAAGGATTACGCCATCAAGGCTTCTAAAGAAGCTCAAGAACAAAACCAAGCTAGATTAGATAACTTCATTGCTGAAATCGAAGGTTTCGAAGCTACTATTAAGAACTTGGAAAACTTGAAGTTATAAATTATTTTCTAGTTTGTTAATTATCTTGTGTATAGTTTAGAAATTTTATTAAGTCTGTCTCTTTTATGTAATCACATTAATATTAAATAACTTGCAAGCTTATTCTTACAAATTACTAACGTAGTCACGTGTCAGATTGGCAAATTAACCGGATATGCAAATTAACCGTGTATATATTTAGTATCTGTTAGCTCCTATATTATCATGGCCCCGGTAATTTAAGGAACCAGTGCGCTTAATATTTGAATTATTTCGAAAGCCGATAAAACCCGGAAACATAAATATAGGATCAATACGGGAAAACTTTAAACTGAAATCTAGGGCGCCTCTGATATCCCGAATATTTCCTTATTTTAAAGGAGTTGTACTCGGTGTATAGGGAAGTCTTGCAAATATGGTTGGCGTTAATTTCTTCCATTTCAGGGAGAGAGAGAGAGAGATTGATATTACCCCACGAATTACTAGATTAGGTCAATAGTTATGAGTACTTTTATAACCGCTAGAGTAATCGATGTAAGACAAAATATATATTTATATAATACATTTTAGATTTGTATGAACAGAATTATGATGACATTATACTATGTATAAAACGATGTTCATACAATTATCTGGTGCAATGAATATAGATCACAACTCTAGATTACATGATGTGTTAATCTTCCATTATAAACCAGACTTTTTAATTGTTCAAGGCCAAAATGGAATGATTCAAGACCCGACGACCTAGTTTCAAAACCCATTTTATATATTATATAGAGTTTCATGACAATCTAATAACAACTAATTAAGTACTATACTGACCTCTTCTCATTGCCATGGATGATGGTGTGAGAGCTCTGTGTGTATGAAATAGGCCTAGTATACACAATTCGGACTTTAAGGGGGGGAAAGAACAGGCTAAGCTCGGCTAAAATAATTGTGACAATGTTTTTTTTTCTTAAAAACGACTAGCGCTAATTATTAATTTAAAAGTTTACCCCATACAATATTTCGTACTAGATCAGCTTATTAAATAGCTGGTAATTTTGACTGCTCCAGGTATGTAAAACTTCGGATGTCTGTACCCTTCAACAGTAAAAACCAAATACGTGGTGGGAGGCTGGGGGAAGTTGATTGTGTGTTTTTTAGAAAACTTCACAGCCTTACTATTCATAAGGCACAAAATTATGTTAAAAGCGATTCTAATTCGCTCAAATAAAGCCTTGAAAGTTTTTTTTGGCTGAAGCCTGACACGCGCCAAACCGCGATCGCAAAAGCCATGTAAAGCCTCCGTTTACCCCAGATTATTTTCTTTATTATAATAGACGGCGTCATGCATGGATTTGCAGGATGCAGGCAGATTATATAATCGTTCCGGATTCTTTTTAAATCCCCGGACATTAGGTACTTCCTTCTGCCCTTTTGTCCTCCTTGCGGTTGACTTGAATTTAAGGAAAATAAAGGATAAGTATAATACTTGTTTAATAAAGGTCTTCAATTTGGAGAGATTGTTTTTTAATTCTCAGAAAAGGGCACATTCATGATTTTCTTTGGAGTTTGAACCTATTTGCCGTCTGGTTTTTTTGTTTTTTTTTTGTTTTTTTCTTATGGTGAAAAGGTTCAAACTCCCCCCATGTTTACAGGTTTAAGGATTGTACTGTTAGCGCCGCACTAAAACTATAAACTTCTGAAATTTCTCGCGCATATGCCTGCACATTGTCTAAGTTCCCTGAAACATCCGGGGGAAGAGATAGTAAGTATATCACAAAGATGAGTGTTATACCTTACAAGTCATCTGGGATAAAAGAAGGTTAGTTGAAAAGGTATAAATACACAATGATTTCCCCGGATTTTACTCTGATCAAGTTAAATATGTCTCTTTTGTTTCTTTGACTATCAAAACATTTATAAAACATTTTATCCAAAAAAAGAAGAAAAAAAATCATTTAAAAATGTCTCCATCCAGAATTTACGACAACGTTTCCCATAAGCTTATCAAGCAATTAGGTCTTAAAGAAGATGTCATTCTTCGTCACAACGCCTCTGTTCCAACATTATACGAAGATGGTTTGAAGGAAAAGAAGACTGCTATTTCCGCTGCTGGTGCCTTGATGGCCTTCTCTGGTGAAAAGACCGGTAGATCTCCAAAGGACAAGAGAATTGTGGATGAAGAAACCTCCAATGACAAGGTCTGGTGGGGTCCAGTTAACAAGAAGGTGTCTGAACACACCTGGAAGATTTCCAAGGCTAGAGCCCACGACTACTTGAGAACCAGAGAAAAGGTTTTCGTTGTCGATGCCTTTGCCGGCTGGGATCCAAAGTACAGATTGAAGATCAGAGTTGTCTGTGCCAGAGCTTACCACGCCTTGTTCATGAGAAACATGTTGATCAAGCCAACCGAAGAGGAATTGGAGAACTTTGGTGAACCAGACTTCACCATCTACAATGCTGGTGAGTTCCCAGCTAACATCTACACCGAAGGTATGACCTCCTCTACCTCTGTTGAAATCAACTTCAAGGAGATGGAAATGGTCATTTTGGGTACCGAATACGCCGGTGAAATGAAGAAGGGTATCTTCACCGTCATGTTCTACTTGATGCCAGTCAACCACAACGTCTTGACCTTGCATTCCTCTGCCAACCAAGGTGTTGCTGAAGAAGATGTCTCCTTGTTCTTTGGTTTGTCCGGTACCGGTAAGACCACTTTGTCTGCTGATCCACACAGATTGTTGATTGGTGATGACGAACACTGCTGGTCTGAAGACGGTGTCTTCAACATCGAAGGTGGTTGTTACGCCAAGTGTTTGAACTTGAGTGCTGAAAAGGAGCCAGAAATCTTTGGTGCCATCAAGTTTGGTTCTATTTTGGAAAACGTGATCTACGATGAAGAATCCAGAGTTGTTGACTACGATGATTGTTCCATCACCCAAAACACCAGATGTGCCTACCCAATCGAATACATTCCTTCTGCCAAGTTGCCATGTTTCGCTGACAAGCACCCAAAGAACATCATTCTTTTGACCTGTGATGCCAGTGGTGTCTTGCCACCTGTTTCAAAGTTGACCAACGCCCAAGTCATGTACCACTTTATCTCCGGTTACACCTCCAAGATGGCTGGTACTGAAGAAGGTGTCACTGAACCAGAAGCCACCTTCTCTGCCTGTTTCGGCCAACCTTTCTTGGCCTTACACCCAATGCAATACGCCCAAATGTTATCTGACAAGATCACCCACCACAAGACCAACGCCTACTTGTTGAACACTGGTTGGACCGGTTCCTCCGTTTCCCAAGGCGGTAAGCGTTGTCCATTGAAGTACACCAGAGCCATTTTGGACGCCATCCATGACGGTTCCTTAGCTGAAGCTGAATACGAAACTTTACCAACTTTCGGTTTACAAATTCCAAAGGCTGTCAACAATGTTCCAAGTGAAATCTTGAACCCTGCTAAGAACTGGGTCCAAGGCGAAGCCTTATACGCTAAGGAAGTCAATGGTTTAGCTGCCAAGTTCAATGAAAACTTCCAAAAGTACGCTGATAGAGCTACTCCTGATGTTGTTGCCGCTGGTCCACAGATCTAGCTAGATACACTGGGTCTCTTAAAATATTCAACACATCGATTTATTTCATTTTCAAACAACGAGCTTGGTATATATTTAGCGCTAGACGTAATTGTTGGAACAGGGTTCTAAAATTAAGTTTAGGTCCTTTGTTGTTTATCTCTGCATTGGGTTTACTTTATTTATTTATTTTCATATTTATTTTATAATTATATTAGTTTTGATTTCTTTAAAACTCTTTTTAATTATTAAAGATCATAATATTATGAATTATGGAAAAAGCAAACAATATGATATCATGTAACAACTGTTATTATTATCATTATATCTCAAGCTAATAGCCCATCAATAACATTCAGACTGTTCCGTCTCGTACTATTAACAGACACATACTCATCTCTCTTTCTCCTCATAAGCACCAACACAGGAACATCAGGCATGAATTGTTCCAAAAGAGGTTTGACAGTATCATCTTTGGCTGATCCATTTGCAATGGCAGCGGCAATAGCTTTGAGATTCTTGGACGTTGGTTTATCAGAGGCTCCTTTGGAATACGATCTCAACTTCTGTTTCTTTGGTCTCCCCAAGAACTTGTAATGGGAAATGAACAACACAGGCTTGATGAATTTGCAATAGTTGTTGAACATGTGTTTAGGGAACGGGTCAGAAATGGATTGGATGATCACCGTGAGGTTGAACGGTTCGACTTCCGAGGTGATTGACAGTGGGTTGTAGTGGATGTTTAGAGGATGTGTTGATATCGTGCTCTGGATATGTCTAGTGAGTGTGTCCACAGTCTTGGTGTGTGGAGATGTGTTGGACAGTGTGTTGGGATGAAGCTGCTGCTGCTGCTGCTGCTTGTGCTGTTCTGGTGGTGACAATAGAGCCTCTTTCATAGACATGGAATGTGTCATTTGTTGAAACACAACGCCATTGGACCCTTGTGAAGGTGCTGGAGCAGCGTCATTACTGTTGACACAGTGAACCAAGTACAAGACATCGCCACTCTTCACCACGGAGCCAAGAACGTACTGGATCGAACCTAACGACTCGTCGGAGGCATCAACAACCATCAAGTACTTGTTCACTTCCGAGTATTTCCTGGTGTCTTTATAGTTTGGAGGCAATGGTTGCTGAGAGATGGACAACGATCTGGACACAGAGACGTAAGGTGAATCAACAACCTTAAGCTCTGATTTGTGAACTTCCATGGTGAAGTTGTTATGCTGGTGAAAATAGTCTTGGTCTTCTTCGTAGCTGCACAGTGTCGCTGCTGAAGATGACATCTTTTGCATGCCTTTGATCGATTTGCCAAAGTTTGGTAATAGAATATCATGGACATCGTAGTACAAATACCCCTCCAGATCAGCCTCAAGGTGCTCTTCTTCTGACTCTTCACCATCAGCTTCTTCTTCTTCTTCTTCTTCTGCTGCCTCTCCGGCTGTGCTCTTAACATCCACAAATCTGTTGGAAGGATCATGTTTCAAAATGGACCAGCGCCAATTATCAATCTCTGAAGCACTTGGCTGCACAAACTCTCCATTAACATAATGACCATTGGATCCCAGACCATTGGCATGGCTATGTTTTCTTCCTGTAGATCTCCCTCTGCTTCTTGATCGTAGTCTGTTTGTAGAGATAGCTCTGCTTGGAGACACTGGTGTTGGACCAGCTGAGTGGCTTCTAGAAAAGTCCTTTATAACCTTCTTTCCACTTGCAGCGTTGGTGTGTATTACTAATTTCTTCTCCTTGTTGGACATTGGACGGGCGGCTAAATCTGGCTAAGAAATATATATGAATAAATATATATTTATTTTAATGAGTTAATGTGTGTATGTTGGTTGGTTGGAGTTGATGTTTACAGTGAGAGTATGGTTTTGCTTCTGGCTTACAGATAAATATGTGATATATGTGTGTGTTCTTTAATCTGGACCTCACCACTTCTATCCTTCTTATCGCTTGTGGATCTTTCTGTGGTTCAACTGATTTTATGTTTTGGACTTTCCAGTGGTCTGACAGGAATCGCCGGGCAAACTTCAGGACCCCAGCAAAGAGTTAAATTAGCTGTATTGGACGAATTAAACAACACTAAACCCACTTAATTATCAACCAAACACCATTTTCTAGTGGGTTTATTTTAATTTTTTTTTATTTTTTTTTTTGGTCTCTACGCCATGTCTTATCCTTCACTTCCAGAGAGTTTCAACTATCAGGAACCAACCAAGCGGATCTTCACTGAACCACAGGACCTTTTAATATTCCAAAACACCCCTGCATACAATCAGATCCAAACAACAATCCAATTGATTACACAACTAGTAGAATTCACCCCTCTGCCCTCAGAAGATATTCAGGCTCAGATCATCAACAACAAGCCATGGCTTCAATCGATTGTATCTATCTTGAAAACCTACTCGACTCTCATAGATCAAACCCCTCCTTATAAACCTTCTGATGGAACAAGGACGCGATTTGGCAATCCATCACGTAGATCATGGCAAGATAAGATCCAGGTGGTCACTGAAGGTTTGATCAGTGAACAGATCTTGCCCCACTATCAGTATCCGGACCCACATGGATTTGTCAAGGAGGTCAGTTGGTATTTATTGAACTCGTTTGGGTCCAAAGAACGATTGGATTACGGCACAGGTCATGAGTTGAACTTCTTGGCCTTTGTTGTATCCTTATGGCGTGTCAATATCATTCCTAATCCGTCAATAAATGACCAGTGCTCCATCGAAGGGACAGATCTATTGATATTGTTCTCGCACTACTATCAAACAGTCATGAAATTGATCCTTGCTTATAACTTGGAACCAGCTGGTTCTCATGGGGTTTGGGGGTTGGATGATCATTTCCATCTTTTGTACATCATAGGCTCTTCGCAATTGACCAATCCTGACACAAAGATATCTGACACTACTACTACGTTAGCAACAGCCAGGTCTCATAGAAGACAAACACTCATAGAGGATGACATATCCCCACGATTATTATTGAACAAATCTTCATCATCAACGCTTTCAGAACAGTACCTTTTCTTCCAAGGAATCCAGTTCATCAACACAGTCAAGCCACATTCACGATTCATGGAACATTCTCCTATTCTTTACGATATCTCACAGATGAAGAATTGGTCCAAGATTCAAAGAGGTCTAATCAAAATGTTTCAAGGTGAAGTCATAAGAAAGTTCCCCGTCGTTCAACACTTCTGGTTTGGTGGAGTGCTTATGCCCTGGGTTGATACACTTGATCATGATAATAGACCTATTGAAGAAGAAGAAGAATCACTAAGGGATGAAGGTTCTGGTACAGTCACACCAATAAATCCAACTACAAAATCTGAGATAACAACTTCTAGATCAACAAGAATCACCCCTCCAAATGCCATTGATGGTACTATTTTAGGAAGACCCGGTCAACAACCCACCACAAGATTCATTCCTCCAACAACGTCGTATAATGTTAGGTCTTCAGGATTCAAAATCCCTTCAATGAGACCTACACCTCCGACGAATGACGTTAGAGGGAATATAACTAGGGCTCCTTGGTCAAATTAAGGGATTTTTGAGTTTATCGTTGAGATCGAATGTCAAATATGCTTTGATTATTTATATATATATTGGATCATCGTCCATGAAGTGCACATGTATAGATTTCATATATCAATTTGATTTTAATTATAATATTAATTATTGATCATATATTTATTGGTTTTATTCATATGAATTTACAATTAATACGTCGTTGATTATCTATATCAGTTAATATAATATTATATATAAATAACAATATTATTTATAAATATTAATAATATATTATAATTAATAAATTAATATTTAAAATTTTAATTTATAATATAATATTGTACAATAAAATAATATATAATTAATAAATTTATATATTATTATTAATAATATTAATATTAATATTGAACCGATTTATATATAATTAATTTTTAATTATATACAGCTAGAATATATCGGTACGTATAACTGACCATATGATTTTTAATTAATTTATAAATTTGTTTATTGTTACATATAATTATATAGATCGGAATGCTACCAAACTTAAGAATATTTATACATATTTAAAACAATTCAATATCTATATCTGACTGCTCGAATTTTTTAGAGAATCATAAAATAATGATCCCCAGGGCAAACACGTACCAGAGCGCATGTCTCTTATTATTACTAGTTCATATTAAAATTATTGATCTAAAGATAAATTATAAATTGAGAATTATGAAGCAACTGTGTCCATACGTAATCTCTTATTCAATGTAATGTCAGATGGGATTTTGAGTTTCTATACGATCATATACAATAAAACACAGAAACTATAGTGAATGCATGAAGTTCATATACCCAAATACAAAGTTTAATGATATCATGGTAACTCTATACATTCAAATATCCTAACCGTTTCCTAGTTTGGATTAATCAGTGAATTGAGGTACATTTAAGGTTATGAGTAGTTACTGAATTGAGCAAATATATATAACCCTCCCACCGCTAATTGGGACTCATTTCATAAGAAATTTAAAAAATCATTGGAAAGTTTAAAACAATCTAGTAAAAAATATAAATAACAGAGAGAGAGCTTTAGAGAGAGCGTTTTTGATATAAAGTTTTATTAAACTAATTCAGATAAAGACAATTAATCACAATCAAAAAACAAAAAAATCAAGAATTATTCAGGTAAGTACAAAAATTAAAATCACACCAAAGTCGAGTGCTTACATAATGTTAATTAATCACCGAATATGGCAACCTGGCCGAGTGGTCTAAGGCGTCAGGTTAAGGTCCTGATCTCTTCGGAGGCGCGAGTTCGAACCTCGCGGTTGTCATTAGTTTTTTCCCATTCCGTGGACAAAATTTCCCTTTTTTTGTCTATATAATATTTGTCCTTTTTAGTGTCCGCAAAGACATTTGAAACTTAAGTTATATTAATGACCTATACCTAACAAAATTCTATTCCTGATCCAAAGTGAAATCAAACTCTCTAAAAGCATCCTTAAACGACTCAGTTTCTTGGATTTCTCTCTGTTCACTTTGTTGACAATCCATCCATTTAATTCTCTTTGGAGTACGAAGTAGATAAGCCATGACTTTTCTACCGAATTGTAAGTCCAATGATGCACCAGGTTCAAGTAAAGATAAATGAATCTCTTGAGAAGTTTGTAAGGATGAACTAGATTTAATAAAAGTTGTGAATTTGATATATTCTGAGTCTGGATTATTGATGATTTCGAGATATTCTTCATCTGTATCGTTTGTGAATTTAAGGAATTTGAATTTGGAATTACTCTTGAATTTACCACCTTTATTGTTCATATCTGTATTTCTCTTGAGAACTTGATTGAAATCAGCAAGGAAATCAATAGGAGTTGGGAAACATTGTAGGTGGAAATGGAAATTGTCCTTCTTGTTGATCTGGTAGAACACCAAACCATGGTTCAATGAAGTAAAGAGCTTCACCAGTGATAACTGATACCTTAGAATCTCGTTGTATAATGGTGTTTTAATCACTGAAAGCTGGCCATCAATTGTAGTTGAAGGCAAATAAGGCGAATGTTCAATGGGAATGATGAGACAATGACCAGAGAAGGACATTTGTGAGTTTGGCTTTGTCAAGGGACCCTTAGCAATAGTCATATATGCGTGTTCACCAATAGAGATAATCATATGAGTTTGGACTTGAGGATTAGAGAGACAGAAGAAACAATCCTTAGGTGAGACTTCCTTCTTCTGCTTCTTTGTCACTTGTCCTTCCTTGTCTCCCTCGTTGACTGGTCTCTTAGCCGATTCCTTCTTGATAGCTTCTTCTTTGGCAGCTGTATATGGATTAGTAGAAGCAGATAAGTTGTCAACAGATCCACCACTTTGATTCAAATTGAAAGCATAGATCCATTTCTCTTTGTTAACATTATCGAATTTCCCCAAACTGATGAATCTAGAGACTTCATTATCTCCCCATTTGAAAGGCGAACGTTCAAAGAATTTTCCCTGAGTATTTGAACCAACACAGAAATGATACTTTGGTTTCAGAAGCTCCACGATTGGATCAATGGACGAGTCACCATAGAATAATTTCTCTTCGTTGGCAATGGCGGAAGACCACTTGTTCGTTATCAAAATATCAACGTTGCTGCTGTCTTTGGAAAACTTGTCAGTGATAACGTTAGAGTTGGTCTTAATAAATTCGTCGTCTCCTGTTAAGTATGCAACCTTGATATTATCCACAGTGGTGAAGATGCCTGCTTTGTTTGGTAGGTACGTGATGTTTTTCTGTTGTAATTTCAAAGTGATTGATTGGTCTTGTTGTTGGGTCCCCTCACAGAAATAACCAGAGATATTCAATTCTTTCAAAGAGTCGACATCAGAGGAGGAATCTAGGACATCACCGACAAAGATTACAGCGTCAAATGGTCCAGATTTGGAGTTCAATGTATTAACTTTATCAATGACTGTGGACAACTGGGAAGAGTCCGGGTGTAGGACAAGACTGTTGTATGTTAGTAACTTGAATTGTGTGTGTGTGTGTGTGTGTGTGGCTGTCTATGAGCTTGAACATACATTTTTGGCATTTTTGTTTTGGGGTTTTAATTGGTGTCAACACCTTTTAACAATGATTCTTGGGGTTTAATTGATAAATTCAGATTAAATTTCAAAATTTGCAATTGAGTGCGCAAATTTGTACAAAATAAATTTCAATTCCTTGGACAAATACATGGGCTTTTGTCCTAAGTTCTCGGACAGAAATGTCCTAAAAAAAGTCTATTTTTTAAATGGACAAATCCTCGTTTATACTCACAAAAATAATGTCATTTTTATTAAGGTACTAATCCACAGCATGTCTATTTATATTTATATATGCCTCATGATCCCAGCATTTTAATGACCGTGTGGGTCTTCCTTTGCAGGTTCTGGATCAACAGTGATCATAGTATCGATTCTTAAAATAGCGATACAAGCCTCCAAGGCAGACTTCAAGGACTTGATCTTGGACATGGTTGGTTCCAAAACACCAGTGACGGTCTCATCGACAATCTTACCGTTGATCAAATCCAACCCGTAGTTCTTGTAGTTCTTCTTCTTGGTGTCTGTTGGCTTGGCAGATTGGGAAGTGGCATGGTAGGCTCTTAATTTGGCAATCAATTCGGAAGCATCCTTAGCGGCATTAGAAGCCAAAGTCTTTGGAATAATCAATAAGGCGTTGGAGAATTCGGCGATGGCTAATTGTTCTCTGGAACCAACACTTGTGGCGAAGTTTTCCAAGTAGATATTCAAAGCGGTTTCGACAGCACCACCACCTGGGACAACGTTGCCACTTTCCAATGTTCTCTTAACGACACACAAGGAGTCATGTAAGGATCTCTCCATTTCGTCCAAGGTGTAGTCGTTTGGACCTCTCAAGATGATGGAAGAAGAGGAGTGGGCCTTGGTGCCCTTGATCAAGATACATTCGTCATCGGAGATTCTTTCCTGGACAACTTCTTCAGCATAACCCAAGTAGCTGGCTTCGAAAGTCTCATCACCCTCCAAGTTGGACATACTGCTGATGAAGGTGGCACCAGTGGCTCTGGCGATTCTTCTCAAGTCCTCCTTCTTACATCTTCTAACGGCCATGACACCGGCTTCGACGAACTCCTTCAAACACAAGTCATCAACACCCTTAGTGGTCAACACGACATTGGCGCCGGCGGCTATTATCTTTCTGATTCTTTCAAGAACAATGCCGTATTCTCTCTTTCTGATTTCCTCCAATTGTTCTGGGTCGTCAATGTTTATTTGAACACCCATGGCCATTCTGGCCTTTTGTAAGTTGATGTCCAGAACAGCAATCTTGGCCCCGGTGATCTTCTTGACCATAGCTTGGGAGGCAACAGTACAGTTCAAGGCGTACCCCTTGACCAGCTGGGACTCAATGGAGGACTTCCCGTGGGCTTTCAAGATGTTCACAGCCTTGACTGGGTATTTGGTTTCATGCTTGGAGTTGGTGGTTTGGACGGCCAACATGGCGTCGACAACCAGGTTGGCAAAGAACTCGGAGTCAGCGCCAATGATCTTGGAGGACATCGACGTCTTGGCAATGTTGACAATGGTGTTCTTGCCCAGGTTGTCGACTGGCTGTGAAAGGATCTCGTTGATGTATCTGGTGGCTTCTCTCAAAGCGACTCTGTACCCTGTGATGATGGTGGTTGGATGGATCTTGTTCTTGACCAATTCGTTGGCTCTCTTCAAGAGCTCGGAGGCAATGATGACGACGGAGGTGGTACCGTCACCAACTTCCTTGTCTTGTTGTTGGGCTAGTTCCACCAAGATCTTACCAGCTGGATGCTTGACATCCAATAGAGACAAAATGGTGGCACCATCGTTGGTCACAACCACATCACCAATGTCGTCCACTAACATCTTATCTAGACCAACAGGACCCAAAGAGGACTTGACAACGTTGGCAACGGCTAGAGCAGCCAAGACGTTTTGGTTACGGATATCATCACCACTTAACTTTTCACCACCAAGGACTATTTTTTTTTTTCGGTTAGTATCAGATGATCTTAGATCAGGAGATCGAATGATGGACTTACATAAAGTGTCTGAACGAGCAGAACCAAACATTTGAGACATCTTTGCTTGTGATTTGCTATGTACTTCAGGGGGAAGAAAAGGAACAATTCGGAGAGAGAGAGAGGGGTTCTTATGATCTGTGTCCATTTGACGCCTTCGATGCTTCCGCTTTTGTTTATATTTTACATTTTGCAATTTTTTGTCGACGCGCAACATTTAGCCTAGAAAGTGCCTTAGGGTTTTGACAGACAGTGTTTCCTATTTAGGATATATATGTTGAATTTGTTTTGGTCACGTGTAGATGTATTCCTTCTTTGAATCAACAGGTTGAAATCCCAATGGGTTAGAACAAGAACACACAACCCATTCAGAACAAAACACCCAGTCAATTTAGCTTAACCACACTCCCATTTCCCCTCACATACAATGGAATCAGAAGCAGAAGCAGAACAATTTGTTGCTGATTTTGATGTCAGAGCATCATTTGTCAGCATAGTGGATCATCTTCCCTGTGAGATAACACGACAACTATGGTTCATCCAAGACCTCAATCAACAATACGATAAACAACACACAGAGCTCTACAAGCGACTCAAGGTGTTAAAAAGACACCGACTCAAACTCAAAAGTGTCAAAGCCAAGGATATTCCAGACTCTTACAAAGCTGAAGTTGATAAAATACAGGCGCTAAGAACAAGTCTTCGTCGTTTACGTATTGAAGGGTTAACACAGTCACAGTCTTTATTAGAGACGATCCGTACTGCCAAAGATCAAGCCTTGGCTCAAAGAGAACAACTCAGACACGAGGATCAGTTGTACCAAAAGGAATTAGAAGCTAAGTTGAAACCGAAAACAAAACAAATTCCAACAAGATCTAAGAGAAAGTCTGAAATAGAGGAGCTGTTAGAAGGACAGACTATCAATGAAGAGTCTAATCAAACTAGGAGAACACGTAGGCAGAAATTGGAATCACAACCACCAGCAGAAGAAGAAGAAAAAGAAGAAGAAGAAAGAAAGGAGGAGGTAAAACAGGATATTTCCAAACCAACTATTCGCCTTAGATTAAAACCTCCTTCATTGACTGTTCCTACAAGTCCAATTTCCAAGAATTCAACGAAAAAGACAAGCAACAAATCAAGTGGAAAGTCTAAAGACAAAAACAACAAAGAGAAGACAGTTAGGAAATCAAGAAAGGAAAAAGTGGAGAAGAAAGAAAAGGAAGAAAAGGAAGAAAAAGAAGAAGAAGAGGAAGAAAATCGTTCAAGTGATGATGAAGATATCCTGTATTGTATTTGTCAAAAGCCAAGTGAAGGTATGATGGTTGGATGTGACAACTCTAACTGTAAGATACTGTGGTTCCATTATTCATGCATTGGTATTAGTGAAGATGCTGTTATTGGTAATTCCTGGTTTTGTCAAGATTGTGCAAAGAAAAGACACATCAAATACAATCTACAAGGATACGTTAAAAGCGGTTCCAAGTTTATTCCATTCACAAAGAAAAAATAAGCGCAAGGAACGCTAAAAGGGTAGTATAACAAACAATGAAATGTATATAAAATATATAGAAGTGACTAATGAACAGGTGAACAAAGCGATAATGTCTCTCTTGATGAACTGACAAATGCAACAAGAACTGAAAACAACAACAACAACAGGGATCAAGTGGAATTCCGCAGGCTAAAATAATATGGGATGAGGGGGTCAGACAGGAAGTGTGGACGGAACTGTTTAGAGAATGACACACTTCTTCTTTCTCTTGGTTTGAGGAGCCTCTGGTTCCAAGGCAGCAACGATGGCTTCATCAAAGACGTTCTTTAAACCTCTTTGAGTCAAAGCAGAACATTCAACGTACTTGACAGCGCCCAATTGCTTAGCCAATCTCTCACCGTCTTCTGTTCTGATAGGAGAGGCCCCTTGTCTCTTCAATCTTTCAATGATGATCTGGTCGTCTCTCAAGTCGACCTGGGTACCAACAATGATGGCTGGGACACCTGGGGCATGGTGGTGGATTTCTGGGAACCACTTTTCACGGACATTTTCAAAGGAGGCTGGAGAGGTGATAGAGAAACAGACAAGGAACACATCGGTGGAAGGGTATGACAACGGTCTCAATCTATCGTAGTCTTCTTGGCCCGCGGTATCGAAAAGACCAAAGGTGTATGGTTCATCGCCAATCATCACGGTGACGGCATAGTTATCAAACACAGTAGGAACATAGTCTGCTGGGAACTTGTTGGTTGTGTAGGAGATTAAAAGACATGTCTTACCGACAGCACCATCACCGACAACGACACACTTGATGGTTTGCATTGTTGAGTATATAAATGTATGTGTGAGAAGGAGGGAGTAGGAGGATTAAGTGGAGATTCAGAGAGAGAGAGAGAGAGAGAGAGAGGTGTTTGAAGGATACCTTCTTTTTTTGGTTGTTGTCACTTGTGTTATTATGAAACAGCCGCCGCTCCTGCCATTCTCGTTGTTTTTTTCTCGGTTTTTTTTGGTATATCAGGCCCACCTGGCAGTTTGGCGCACGCGATCAGTTTAATGGTTAGAATTTAGCCTCGTGCGAGAGGAGGGAATTTGTGCCTGAATTCAACTCGGTTAAATCTATTGTTGGAGAAGATTTAATCTGCAATACATTCATTTATGTGTGTGTGTCCTATAGAGTGAGATAATATTGGATTGTCTGTGTGTGATGTTGATCCTGTAACCAAGTTGAATAGCTTATCAGTCCATTCCACACAGACCGCCCAATTCGGAAATAAATGTGTATTGAAAAAAAAACACACACATAAATAGATTGAGAGCAAAATTTACAAGCTGGTTAAACAAAATATAATCACGATTCATCACTGCATAACTACATTCTAGAGTAATCTACAAGGTCTCTATTAGACCAGATAATCAAAATAAACATGCATTCTGGTTTGTCATGAGTGCCTGTAATCAGGTAGTTTAATATCATACCGACATGATACCATATTTATATAATCCGAGGTTAATATTGTTGTAAAGTGATTAGAAACCTGAGTATGGGTCAGGTGATAATTCAAGTCTATTGGAAATCACGTGATGAATGTTGTTAAGAATTTGTCCGGGATTTATTCGTCGGGTGCAACCGGCTTGAAATTGTCTGCTTTTTTTTTTTTTTTTTTTACTTGAAGTACTGCAACTTGGTGCAACGCAACCTCGTTGTAGATATTTCCAATTCATGATTTTTAATTGATCAACCGACATAATTTAAACGAGAATATCATCAGAAGATGCAAGAATAAATTAAAGAATTAAAAGATCACAATGCCTACAGCTTTAACAATAAATCGTTTTGTAAAATTTTGTGTTGTTGGGAATATATAAATACGATCTAATTACAGTAACTAGACAAAAAAATAGCGGACTTCATAGAATAGTTGTGTGTTGGATTTCATTAAAAGAGATAACTAGAATTAAATTGGACACGTCAAAGCCGAATAAATAAATTATTGGAAAGCCAATTGCTTCTTGATTTCAGCAATGGCCATACCTGGGTTCAAACCTTTTGGACAGGTCTTGGTACAGTTCAAAATGGTGTGACATCTGTACATAGACATGGAGTTCTCCAACATTTCTCTTCTGATAGCACCGGCTTGATCTCTGGAGTCAATTAACCATCTGTAAGCTTGCATTAAAACGGCTGGACCCAAGTATTCTTGTTGGTTCCACCAGTAAGATGGACAGGAAGTGGAACAACAGGCACACAAGATACATTCGTATAAACCATCCAACTTCTTTCTGTCAGCAATGGATTGTAAGTTTTCCTTACCGTCTTCTGGAACGTTGTCTCTTTGTAAGTATGGTTGGATAGATTTGTATTGCTTGTAGAAATGGGTTAAATCTGGAACTAAATCCTTGACGACGAACATGTGTGGCAATGGGTAAATCTTGGTGGCGGAGTTGACGTTGGTGTCGATTCTGCACAAACAAGCTAAGGTGTTTCTACCACCAATGTTCATGGCACAAGAACCACAGATACCTTCTCTACAGGATCTTCTGAAGGTTAAAGTTGGATCTTGTTCGTTCTTGATCTTGATCAAAGCATCCAAGATCATAGGACCACATTGGTTCAAGTCGACTTTGTATTCTTGTAAGGTTGGCTTTTCGTTTGGTTGGTCTGGGTTCCATCTGTAAATCTTGAAGGTCTTGTTGACAACTGGTTTGGCTTCTGGAGTGGTGGCTAAACCTCTCTTGATGATGGAGGCGGTATTCAATCTTAAGGAAGATGTTCTGAGGAAGTTCATGGCTTGAATATACGGAAGGGGATTGGACTTGGAGGGTTCAGATAAACTTCGAATTTAATGTGTGGCCCTTTAAATGGTTTGTGAGTGGAAATTCAAGATTCAATGTATTTTTATTCTAAATTGACCTGCTAAATTTTAACGCCCCTTCTCACCTCATGGAGAGGTCATACAACGATCGGAACCGATATGGATTTTTTTTTTGTGTAAGCGCACGCACCATCAGAGGACTTTAACAGATGAAGAATAACCCAATTTCATTGGAAAATTCCTCAAATTCACAGGGAGTTTTCGACGAAGGAAAAGCTGGATAAGACAATTGACTTTCTAATTATCTTTTTTTAACAGATTTTAATACAAATAGACCTCATTAAACCAATATTTAGGATATATATGGTTCAAGATGTAAACTCAAGAGGTCAAGTGATGCGCGAAAATTTCCGATTATAGTAACGACTGCTTATTTTCCCGCCATG
Organism: Waltiozyma chaumierensis; assembly: GCA_030566875.1. Lineage (NCBI taxonomy): Eukaryota > Fungi > Ascomycota > Saccharomycetes > Phaffomycetales > Wickerhamomycetaceae > Waltiozyma > Waltiozyma chaumierensis. Next base: position 30,373 of record JAKUBK010000009.1, on the reverse strand, counting down.
TCATTGGTTCAAAACTGAAACCGAAACTATCCGGGGAAGTTGGATTTTCACGGGACAGAAGGACCAAAATTATCATTTTTTTCCCCCAATTCTTGCCTCTTTGCTTTGTCAGATATTATGTCAGAGGAGTAAAAAAAAAGAAGAATACAGGATTCACGTGATTTTAAGTAAGGTGCAAAAATGTACAACGTTTGTTGACGACATGGTCCATATATAATATACTTTTTGATCTTACGCGTTTTGACCTACTATTTATCTATTCAAATTTCAGAGTCAAAAGTTTATCTCAAAAGTCAAATCTCTGTTTTTTTTTCTTCTTCTTCTTCTTCTTCTATCGATTACATAGATGGCAGGATCAACCCCCAATTCTTCTTCCAATATAAGGAAAAGAACAAATTTAAAATCAGCACTTAAGAAACCACAACAAACACCCGCCGTTACTACTCCACCAATCAACAAAGCTGTCAATGACGAGGCAACCAAATCCAGTCGTACCTTCTCCTTATGGAACATCTGGGTAGCCTCGACTCTTTTGAAGGCCCTTCTTATTCCCACTTATCATTCCACGGATTTAGAAGTTCATCGTAATTGGCTTGCCATCACAGCCAAACTTCCAATCAGCAAATGGTACATTGAGAACACATCGATCTGGACGTTAGACTATCCTCCTCTATTCGCCTACTTTGAATGGTTCTTGACATTGTTTATCCCTAACAGTGTTGTTTCGGATGGGATCTTGGATATCGTCAAAGAGGGCGAAGGAACGTATGGGATTAAAACCATTGTTTTTCTAAGGATCTCTGTGATCGTCAGTGAGATAATCTTGTTTGTTGTCATGCAATGGTTTATCAACATCCAACCAAGCGTCAAGGGAAAGACCTTTGCCTTTATTGTGGCGTCATCTGTGGTTTTATCTCCTGGTTTGTTGATTGTTGATCATATTCATTTCCAATACAATGGAATGTTGTTCGGTTTGATGATGGCTATGATTGTGCTGGTTCAGTTGGGAAAATCTTACTGGATGGCTTTCACCTTTGCGGTGTTGCTATGCTTCAAACATATCAATCTTTACTTGGCCCCAGCTGTGTTTGTCTATTTGCTAAGAAAGGAATGCCTAGATTGGGAAGCTGTCAAAGCGTTCAAGATGAAAAAGGTTCTTAAATGGGGGAACTTGCTTAGACTTGGAGCCATTGTCGTATTGGTTTTTGGTCTAAGTTTTGCACCATTTGTCTATCATGGAGTCATGCCAAACCTACTGGCAAGATTATTCCCATTCTCTCGAGGTTTAACCCATGCTTACTGGGCTCCAAACGTATGGGCTATCTATTCCTTCAACGACAAGATTCTCACCTCAGTTTTAAAGGTCAATTATTTGAATAACCTGGCTTCAAAGTTCCTAGTCTACATTCCATCAGTGGAGACCATCACAGAAAGATTAGCCAACGGTGCCAATAACGGGACTAAAGGGTTGGTACAAGATGTTCAGTTCACCATATTGCCAGATATTTCTCCTCGTGTTTGTTTCCTGTTGACATTATTCTATGATATTCTCACTGTCATTCCGCTATTAGTCCAACCTAACTTCAAGAGATTTGTCGGGGCATTGACTTTGAACGCGTATGCCTCGTTTCTCTTTGGCTGGCATGTTCATGAGAAGGCCATCATGTTGATTATTCTTCCGTTCACTTTCATTGTGAATGAACGTCGGATTCTGAAATGTTTCATGGTTTTGGTTGGTGCTGGGTATGCTTCCTTGTTCCCATTATTGCCTGGTCAAAGCTTGCTCAAATGGCTTTACACGTTTATTTGGTTCATCATTTATTCCGTCTCATTCATGGAGGTTTCAAAGACACATGCCAATTCCTTCTCCATGAGAGTGTTTCTCTTTGACCGTGGTGCTTTGATCTACCACATCGGGTTGATTCCTATGGTCCTTGTTGTTTTCTTCATGGATGTTTTCAGAGACAAGTTTGAGACTTTACAGAAGTTCCAATTCGTCGGATTGATGGTTTACAGCGTGTACTGTTCCATGGGCGTGATCTCCAGTTGGGTTGGTCTCAGTTGGTTGTACTTCTTTGACGATTCGATCTGGGAGGAGGATGAGTAGATAAAGATAAACATATATATAGTAATTATATAGACGAGTGATTACAATTTCTCGTAAAATGATTCCCAAAGTTCGACACTTTCCTTCTGAGCCTCCACAAGTCCTTCTAAGTAAACTTCCACCGTATTTCTGAAATCATGGATTCGTTCCTTTTCAAATCTGTGTATTTCCGATTTGATCACCTTGGTTATATCAACATGACTAGCATTGGCCAAGTCGAACCTTTTTTGACATTTCAAGACGTCTAATTTCAACATGTTCACTTTTTCCAACTGTACCGTTCCACTACTGGCCTTGTCTAAAGACGCCGTTTTCTTCTTCAATTCGAAATCAGCGAGGGCCAATTCTGTGCCAATCTTTTCCCTTTGTTGGAATACTTTCTTCACGCTCTTCATAATTCTTTCGTACTCTTCCAACGTTGTTCCAAGCGTCAACAAATCCTGGACAGACAACCTACCCAAAAGCTCCTTGATTCTAATTTCGACATTAACAAACTGAACGATCGTATCACTGATAGCTTTGGACACTTCCAATTCGGCCAAAGTAGTCAAAACCGTGACAAACTCATCCAAAACGATTCTCAAATCCCCACGCAATTGTTCAATCATATCCAAAGCCTTACTAAACTGGGCCAGTTGAGTTTCCATCTTGTCAAAATACACCTTCTTCTCCACAAACCAATCATCCTTCTCCACATATTGACGCTTACTGGATCCTTGTAAAGATGCAAACGCACCACCGATCGAACTTAGAAACCCTTTATCACTACCAGCACTACTACCGCTAAACTCCGAATCAGCATTATTACTGTGATTGACATGAACAATGACCCCGTCTTCCCATTTCTGAATCTTCAAGAACTTCAAAAAGATGGAATCATCGGATTCATTGCCAAGAAAAACAGACTTCGTGCCAATCTTCCTCAACATATTCTCCAATTGTCCTCTTCTCAACTCCACAAAGGAATCATCAAATCGACCCAGAGACTGTTTCGATGGTGGCGTTGGGATAATATGACCTGGATATTTGGAGAGAAGAACACCGTATAACTGAACGAAATCGGTATAACGACGAGTCACTGAATGTGTTTCGATATCGGAGCTCTCGTCTTCGGTCGTTGTTTCTATCTTTGTAGTGATTGTATAGATTGTATGAGCTGATGTTATGTCGCCCACTTTGACGGGATCAGCGACTGAGATTTGAAGCTTTGTCTTGGAGTGTGATGCTTCAGATTCCTCTGCAGTTATGGATGGCTCGGTATCAAGGTTAGTGCGATTGATTTTGAATTGGGGAGATGTTGTTGCTTGTTCGTATAATGATTTGGTGTTATCGTAGTCCACTGGCTGTGAGGATTCGGATTCTTCCAATGATACTTCCTCAAGAGATTGTCCTAGTGGGCCCAATTCATCATCATCTTTCCCGTTTTCATCACTGTCATGCTTCAGATTAGGAACAGATTTTGACACAGCATCTTTACCATTACTGGAGAGATTCCCACCACGACGATAACGACCAGTAGGCTTCTTGTAAACTAGACGACGAGGCGATGGGGTCTTTAGTGTGTCCGTTGGATCTTCTGCCTGGACATGCAAGGGTGATGATTGTGTAGAATCATTGAAAAGAGAATCGTTCTTCGATTTGTTGATTGGCGATCTAAGGAATGGAGATTCCTCCTCCTCAGGTTTCGTAAGCGTCTGAAGAAGGTCTTCCTTATGTTTGAGATCTTTTTCATGTTCGACGTGGTCTTCTTCCTCATGTGTTGTTGATGATAGTTGGACTGGGAATGTATCAGACAGTGGTCTATTGCCTGTCTGAAAGACATCCGTGTGTGCCCCTGAATTGGGATTGGAGCTGACTACGTCATCCCATTGAGAGTTCTCTAAAGCATCGTAGATGGACATTTTAGATAGGAACTGTGTGGATTTGTGTTAGAATTGAGAAAGTTTGAAGGTTGGATTTGTAAGAGAAATGTATAGTCTGTCCAATTTTGCCACCTTTCACGATTAACAACAAATCTCCACGATCCCAGCTTTTCCCAATATCTAAACCCCCTAAAAAGTCCCAACTAGGAAATATTTGAACAGGAGCTAATTGAGAATATGATAAATATCAATCAAAATCATAGCGAATTAATAAATACATAATATGATATCATTGAAGACCTGATTTTTGACAACCGACTGGGGAATATCCCCTAAAGAAGTCAGATGAAAACTTTGTATTAGTTTTAGGGGGGTTAAAATATTTTTAAAAGTGAGGAAATCCTTGGACATGTGATTAGCCGCCGAAATAGTAATATATAAAAGGAGCCTTGATCCATGATCCGATAGACTATTATTATTTAACATATCATAGCTGTTAACCGGCATTAAACAGACCACCAGAGTTCTTGAATCATAGTTCTAAGATTATATCTTTAACTTCATGACAGATTTTACTACCATGTTCAGAGTTGGACTCCCTTTCCAAAGTACCACGTACTCTCTGTTCTTGTTCAATAGTCTGGAATAAAGCCTTGAAGTTCCCCTTACCGAAACCGTTATGGTTGTGTCTCTGAATAACCTCCAAGAAGAAAGTTGGTCTGTCTGTTAAAGGCTTGGTGAAGATCTGCAAAAGATACCCATTTTCATCAAAGTCTATCAAGATATCCAATTCTTTCAACTTCTCTAGATCCTCTTCAATATGAACACCAGTGGCTAATAATCGGGGTAATAAGCTCTCATAATAAAGCTCGGGAACACTGATAAACTCAGCACCTCTAGTCTTCATGTTATGAACAGTTTCGATGATGTTTGAAGTAGTCACAGCAATGTGCTGAACACCTGGACCGTCGTAGAAGTCCAAGAACTCTTCAATCTGAGATTTGCATAAGCCATCTGCAGGTTCATTGATTGGCATCTTAATCACGTCGTTGGCCGAGGCCATAACAATGGATCTAAGAGCAGAGAACTCGGTGGAAACATCATTTTCGTCAACAGACCAGAATTTGTGGAAACCAAATATCTTTGAATACACATCACAGCCAGTAGTCATCATATTCCAGTCCTTGTTTTGAACACAGTGGTCAATGGTCTCTAACTGAACTGGAGGCAATGAAGAAAGTGCTGAACCATGGATTTCTCCCGTAAATCCATTGTTTTCCACAGTACGATAGTTTGGTAGATAGACACCTCTGTAGTCCAGAACTTCAATCAATGTATGGAAGATATCTTCAAAGAGCTGGACCGTCGCCTTCTTGATAGACCCAAACTCGTCACTGATAACTCTTGGCTTACAGATCGATTTGGCACCAGCTCTGATGGCATGGTCGAAGACCAAGTCAACATTGGTCACTTCAAAGGAGATATCCTTGACACCGTCACCATGCTTCTTCATAAAATTATGCATTTCTTCCAAGATCCAACCACCTTCCTGGTGCATCAAAACAGATCTATCACCACAAATCGGAGAGATAAACTCGAATGTGACACCACCATTTTGAATGACATGTCCAGCAAAGCCCTTGCAACCAGTTTCCAATCCCTTATAGGCAATCTTCTTGAATCCAAAGGTAGTAATGAAATATTGAGCGGTTTGTTTGGCGTTGGAGACATACCAAGTGGCATGGTGATAATTCTTGAAACATTTACCGGCAACAATGGCAGATGTAGCAAGGTCTACTTCATTATCATCCAATGAATGCGTAGCAACCGACAAAGGCATATCTCGTGGAGATAAAGGACTACTCTTACCAGTAACTGTTGATTCAGATTCCGAAGTCGATGATGATCGGTCTACTGACCCATTGGCAAGACCAGCTCTGGCTTGATTCAAAGTGATTTGAGGACCAGGACCACTATCATAAGACAAAGCTGAAGAGCATGTCAACTCTAACTCGTCGTGTAAGTCATCGTAGTCAAACAAGTCAGCATCATTATCAGTGTCAAACTTGTTCCCATGAGATCCAATTTGAGTATCCGAATCTACAGAGAAGATATCTATATTAATACTATCAATGGTATAATCTTGACGATGTGAAGATGTTCCAAGTTGTTGTGAAGCTGTGGAGGGAAATTCATCCCTCTTTGATGCCGGTCTTGAAGAATTAGAGAAGATAGTCTTGATTAAATTGTTGGTCTTTTGCTTGTCAGCTCTTAGATGTATTAACCTGTCGTAGAGTTCATCATTGGCGTCTTTCTCTGTGAGTGGTAGATCCTTAAAGGACTTCTCGATGTTTGGAGGAGCGATTGGCATTCTTTGAATAATATTATAGTATTAAGTATCTGGTTTTGGTTGATTCAGATAAAATGTTGTTAGCAAAAGATTGAAGTAAGTTAGCAAAAAAAGTGTAGCGATTAATTGGTTGTTTAACCGTTGAACACCACTTTTTGTCTTTGTTGTTTAGACATTTGAATATAACAATATGAAGTAGAATTAGGACTATTTAAATATCTTCATTGGAAGAATATGAAGGGATTTTGTGAACGTTCATAATTGTTGGAGTTTTGGCGCTTAAATCGAACCATAGTTCCTTCCGCTTTTGTGTAACATTGGACCATCATAGATAATTTCCACCTGATTGACGTACTAGCAACTAATGATAATATTATGCAAATAAACCTTCAAAGAGATCTTTCTCCTATGACATGTATTTTTTTGCAATTGGTAATTCTTGTTACAAATTTGCAGAATTGGGTGGTGTTTTGACTATGTTTAAAGATTTATAAGTTATCTTTATCTTTTGCAGTAAGCCATTTTTCAAAGTTGCGAGATACAAGATTCTTCTTTTAACCTCAACTAACGAATTTGATTCTACCTGACGCCGTTCAACGCAGCTATGATATCTCAATTGATATATTATTGAGTGTAAACGTTGTCTATTTGAGAAAAAAAAAACACCATACAGAAAGTCTTGTCAAACCCTCCACCTCATAAGTCGAACTTCTCAAGACTCTCCATAGACCGCAAGACATACTCATAAGACCAGATGGAAATACCTGTAGTTGGACCAGTTTTCAAAACAGAAGCAAAGAAACCTTTGTAAAGACCTCTTAGACCCTCTTTTTTCAAAATGGCCCATCCAGTGACGATGAAGTTTCTGTTCTTGTTGATGTTGATTTGTAGTCTTTTCCTTATTAAATCCAATGGGAAGATGATAGCTTTAGCTGCAAATCCTGCAAAAGAACCACATAGAGGTTCTACAATCATATGGATTGTAGGGTCTAGATTTATTCTATTTAAGAATATTCTGGATGTTTCATATGTCCAGAAAAGTAGACCTGAATACAAAGAAACTGAAACCAAACCACTATTAAGACCCTTATAAAGTCCCAAGAGACCTTCTGTCTTGATAATATTCATCGTTGTCTCTCTGGTTGTGAGAAACCCATTTGAATGATGGACGAACCGAGTCCTTAGTAGATCAAAAGGATATGAGATCAAAGTACTCGACCCACCAGCTAACGAACCCAATAGAAATGAATGGAATCCAGGTTTGATTCCAATATGATATGTTTTCTCCAGATCAGATAGTAAGGTATTATAGAAACTATAGCTTGAGAATTGAACTGCACCATAAATCACATACATTGTAACCGCAGGAACATTACCCTTCCATAGCGCCAATGGACCTTCTTCTTTGATGATGGTTTTCATAGTGTTCAGAATCCCATTGTATTTATTCCCTGATTCTTGTAGTTGTAGTTTGATCTTGATGACATCCAATGGGGCAGTGACTGTACTGCAGAGAAATGGATTGTTAGTATCTTGTGGTAATCGTTGATGGAGGAGATTAACTTACCGTGCAACTAAACCAGAGATTGACCCTGCAAAAACTGATGCTGTAGCACTGACTTTGGAACCTTGTCGAAGATGATCTGTGTATTTATCCTCATTTGAACTCTCGTTGGGAATTTCAAGTTTCATATATGGGGAGTAAACGTGTGTGATTTGTGTAAGTTTTAATATTGAATCTGGGGGTATGGTCTTTGATCAAGATCTCTCGGTGCTGCTTCTCCTAGGTGTATTTTGGAATATTGAATTGTATGTGAAACGACAGGTATTAACGAATCTCCAGTTGAAATCAAAGTATGACTTAAGTGTAACGTGTTGTTATTTATATTAAGTTAAAATCAGTAACGATATAAACCTTGAATGGTTATTCGCTTACATTGAAGTTTGAGATCTTTATGACTTTATCCAGACTCTTCAGAAGCCTTAACATCAGCTAGCTGAAAAGAATAAATTTGTTTTGAATATTCTGCCGAAAGTTTCTGACAGATATTCGTTTTATTGGATTCTTTTCGGATTCCGATCGAATATTAATCAGCTAGATAAGGAAATATTATTTTTGATGTAGCTTTTCTGCAGGCTAGCCTCGGGTGAACTTTTTGTGACTAAAATTCTGTTAACAAAACAGGCACCCTAGGTGACTTGAGTTGAAACTTGAAGAGCAACATAGGTTGTTCGATTTGGTATTACATGGCATGGTAAATTACCCAGTATAAGTTAATGATTAATTTCTATTTTCTCAAGGATATTGTTAGTCTTTAGAAACAACGTGACAGGAGTTACATGGAATCCAGAATCATATAACGTCGTATATCATGTTAGCAACTAGGTGTGTATAGTCTGTTCCATGCGGATTTTAAGATTTCAGATCACGGAAGTATCCGTCACTTATTTCAGCTTGACGTAACTAATTTGGTCTGACCAGACTGATTTGAATCTCGATCAAATCATCTTCTAGCTAACATTTAAAGTTAAGTTTATTTTTATTAAACTAACTACATATGATCCCCACCCAAAATTTTGTAAATTATAAATGGGTATCAAATATATAAACGAACGTTATCAAATTCACATAGTTTCCTCTAGATCAAATTCCATAATACTGAAACAAATATAGATGATTTGACGTTACAATAAACAACAATTTCCTGAAATTTGCAAAACAAACAGTGATTAACACATTACACAAAAGACCACAATTTACACATCCTAGCCTTTGATATGAGTCAAGGAGAAAACTTCCAATCTATTACTTCCAACATCTCCCGATATAACGGGGAGGTTGAATCCATTGGAACAGAACACCAATACGAAGTCAACCCCCAATCAGAACAAGAAGAGATAGCAAGAATCATCAGCCATGCCTCATCCAATGGTGGTGAATCAGATGTTCTTTCCAGATTAGCTGATATATCAAAGAAGTTGAGTAAAACTAAGTATCATGGACCTGCTTTTGATTATGAGATTGATCCTAATGATTTTGATCTTCATAAAATTCTATCATCTTTTGTGAAAAGTGCCGATGAACAAGGAATTCATCTACGTTCCACTGGTGTTGTTTTCAAAAATATGACTACTAAGGGTAAGGATTCTCAATTTTCCTTTGCTCCAACGGTTAGTGATGTGATTTTAGGTCCTGTTGATCTATTAAGAAGTATTGGAAAGAAGAAAAAACACAATCCAGATAAGAAAATCATTAGAGATGTTACGGGTGTTGTGAAACCTGGAGAGATGTGTTTGGTCTTAGGAAGACCAGGTGCTGGATGTTCCTCCTTACTTAAGACCATCGCTGGTGAACAAGATCAATTCACAGCGGTCGAAGGTGATATCCATTATGATGGTATTCCTCAGAAAGAAATGATGAAGAAGTATAAGTCGGATGTCCTTTACAATGGTGAATTGGATGTCCATTATCCCCATTTGACTGTTGATCAGACATTGCGGTTCGCCATTGCCTGCAAGACTCCACATACACGAGTGAACAACACCACCCGAGAAGAGTATATTACTGCCAATAGAGATTTGTACGCCACTATTTTCGGTTTGACACATACTTTCAACACTAAAGTTGGTAATGATTACATCCGTGGTGTGTCGGGTGGTGAAAGAAAGAGAGTTTCAATTGCAGAAGCTATGGCTGCTAAGGCTACTGTTTACTGCTGGGATAACGCCACTAGAGGTCTTGATGCTTCGACTGCTTTGGAATATGCACGTGCTATAAGAACAACCACGAATCTTACCAGGTCTGTTGCCTTCATCACGGTTTATCAGGCGGGGGAGAACATCTACGAGACGTTTGACAAAGTTTTGGTATTATATGAAGGCCGTGAGGTTTTCTTTGGGAAAGCTGAAGCTGCTAAGCAATACTTCATTGATCTGGGGTTCGATTGCCCCGCCAGACAAGCCACAGCTGAATTTCTAACCGCTGTGACTGATCCTAAAGGTCGTGTTATTAGAAAGGGACTTGAAAATATCGTTCCACAAACTGCTGATGATTTTGAAGCTATTTGGAGAAGATCGGACCAGTACGCTGCACTAATGGACCAAGTGGAAACATATGAAAGTCAAACAGATGGCGAGCAGACTAGAACCATCTATGACGAGTCCTTATCCAATGAAAAGAGGAAGGTCCATAACAGGTACACAATCCCATACATGAGACAGTTGCAATTGCTTACAATCAGAGGTTTTCAAAGAATCCTTGGAAATGGAATTTATCAAATAATCGACTGCTCAGCTTCGGTAATACAGGCATTGATCTGTGGTTCACTTTACTACAACACTCCTGAGACTACCGCTGGCGCATTTTCAAGAGGTGGGATTGTCTTCTTCATGGTGTTGTACTTCTCTTTAATGGGATTGGCCCAGATGACTGCACAATTCGCAGAGAGACCAATATTGATGAAACAGAAATCATATTGTTTCTTCCATCCTTCTGCAGAAGTGCTCGCTGGGTTCATTACTCGTTTCCCTTTCAAGCTTATTTCTTTGATTTTGTTCTACATTATTATTTATTTCTTATCCAATCTTGCTAGAAACGCTGGCAAATTCTTTACAAACCTCCTGTTCCTAACCCTATCTTCTGAAACCATCTCTGCTTTATTCCAAACAGTAGCAGCAATCACAAATGATGCTGCTGGTGCTAATGCTATATCTGGTCTTTTCCTATTGGGAATTCTTGTTTATACCGGATTTATGATCCAGTTGAAGTCTGTGCATCCTTGGTTCAAATGGATCCCCTACATTAATCCACTTAGATGGTCTTATGAAAGTATGTTGGCTACGGAATTCCATGGAAGACTTATGAATTGTTCCGGGACGTTGGTTCCTAGTGGACCTGGCTATGAAGGGCTTTCAACTGAAAATCAAGCATGTGCCTTTGTTGGTTCTCGGCCTGGAGAGTCTTTCGTACTTGGTGATAATTATATCGGGGTCCAGTTCAACTACCATTACAGTAATGTCTGGAGAAATTTAGGGTTTATTTTGGCATTTCTGATCTTGTTTGTCGCTGTCAATTCCATCGTGACTGAATTCAAGAGAGCTGTCAAGGGTGGCGGTGACCATTTATACTTCAAGAGAGGCGCAGATGCTCTCAAAGAGGATATTATTGTTGATTCTGGATTGAAGAGAAAGGTCGATGATTTGGAATCAGCTACGGGAGAAATAGAACAACAAGATCAAATGAATAGAATCAACAGATCAACCACTGCCAAAGACACAGAGGAAGTGTTCAATAGTTTGGGATCAACTGGTACTTTTGTCTGGCAAGGAATAGATTATACTATTTCTTTCAAGGGCTCTTCTAGGAAATTACTTGATAACGTCCAAGGTTTTGTCAAGCCAGGGACATTGACAGCCTTGATGGGTGAATCTGGGGCTGGAAAGACCACTCTTTTGAATGTTTTGTCTCAAAGAGTTGACTTTGGTACGATCACTGGTGAGTTTTTGGTCAATGGTAAGCCTTTAGATACAACCTTCCAAAGATCTACTGGGTACGTGCAACAACAGGATTTACACATTTCGGAATTGACTGTTAGAGAATCTTTACAATTCGCTGCTAGATTAAGAAGACCAAAGAGTGTTTCCGATGCTGAAAAGTTGGATTATGTGGAGAAGATAATCACCATTCTGGACATGAAATTGTACGCTGATGCCATAGTTGGTGCTCTTGGCTCCGGGTTGAATGTTGAACAACGTAAGAAGCTATCAATCGGAGTTGAATTGGTGGCTAAGCCTTCGTTACTATTGTTCTTGGATGAGCCTACTTCTGGTCTAGATTCCCAATCTGCTTGGTCCATCGTGCAATTGTTAAGAAGATTGACAACTGCCGGCCAGTCCATCCTCTGTACCATCCACCAACCCTCAGCTACTTTGTTCGAATCGTTCGATCGTCTGCTTTTATTGAGAAAGGGTGGTCAGACTGTGTACTTTGGGGATATTGGGGAGAATTCCAGGATTATGCTGGATTACTTTGAAAGGAATGGTGCTAGGAAATGCGAGCCTTCTGAGAACCCAGCTGAGTATATCTTGGAAGCTATCGGTGCGGGCGCTACTGCTTCTGTCAAGGAAGATTGGTTTGAGATCTGGAAAAGCTCTGAAGAGTACGACCTTATTACGAGGGAAATCCATCATTTGAAGACCAAAGAGTACGAAATCGAACCGGAAAGCTCTGGTCATCTTGAGGAATTACATTCTAAATTCGCCATGCCATATCTCATACAACTGTTACGGATTATCCAAAGAACAGCAACCCAATTGTACAGATCTCCCGAGTATATTTTGTCCAAGATGATGCTTTTGGTTTCTGCTGGTTTATTCGTTGGGTTCACTTTCTGGGATGTTCAAGATTCCATTGTCGGTTTACAGAATTCCATGTTTGCCGCCTTTCTATCGATTGTCATTGCTGCACCTTTGATCAACCAAATCCAAGCCAGAGCTATTGATTCAAGAGAATTGTTTGAGGTTCGAGAATCAAAGTCCAACACTTATCATTGGTCCACTTTGTTGATAGCTCAGTTTGTGAACGAATTACCATATCAACTTTTATTCGGCACGATGTATTTCTGTTGTCTTTATTTCCCATTGAAATTGTTCCCTTCGAGATCCATTTTATTCTTCTTATTCCATACTATCATGTACCAGTTGTTCTTCGTTTCACTTGGGCTGACAATAGTGTATTTCTCTCCTGATCTACCATCGGCTTCTGTTTTGACAGGTTTATTCTTAAGTTTACTCATTGCTTTCTGTGGTGTTGTTCAACCGTTCAATTTGATGCCACGCTTTTGGATATTCATGTACAGAGTGTCCCCACTTACTTACTATGTTCAGAACTTGTTGTCTGTTTTGATTCACGACAAACCTGTTGTTTGTGCACCTGATGAACTTGCATATTTCAATCCTCCAGAAGGTAGTACGTGTGGGGAATTCGCTGGTCCATTCGTTCAAGTAGTTTCTGGATATTTGACTGATCCAAATGCTACTTCTCAATGTGGATATTGTCGTTTCACAGTTGGTGATCAATATTTGAAGACGATCGGTGTTAAGTTCAGTTACATTTGGAGAAACTTTGGATTCTTCTGGATCTATATTATTTTCAATATTGTGGCCATGTGTGCTATGTATTACATTTTCAGAGTATCCAACTTTAGTCCAATATCTTCATTAAAACATTACTTTGAGAACAAGAAACAGAAGAAAATGACTCAGAAGCAGGGGTCGACCAAGAGAATATTTTAGTTCAGCCAATTTGATCACCAGGTACTATTCTTATAATAGATTTAAACTTCAAATTATTTCAAATTACTTGATTTTCACTTTAGCACAATATGCTTATATAATTATCTAAATGACATCTTCAATTTGAGATTTTTGTTTTTGTGCTTTTAGTCCAGGTGATCTTAGATAAGCGAAAGCCATATTTCCTAATGGGGGAAGGTATTTACGTATTGACCTTAATGTGGTTAATCTGCCGTGCCCAAAAGGGTTATACACCATGAAAAGTTAGAACTTTCAGGAAAAGATCGTCGTCCCTTTTTTTGGTGCCTTGCTTGAAAAAAAGCTAGACTAGGGCTCGTTCTTAATGAATTTTAGCTCTTGAGCAATATGCTTGAAAGTTAAAGCAAACATTCCGGATATATTTAATTTTTGTGAGTTTGTATTTTGTATGAACAAGTTTACCTTTCAAATATTTTCAAATATTTAATTAGATCATTATCTGGAAATTAATCGGGAGTCTGGACAAGTTGTACACTTATCCGGGGTTTGGGTCTTAACATCATGCGGACGCGGATACATTTCCTAATTTGGCTTTATGCATGCTCAACGGTTTCAATCATACTGAACTATGCATTAAAACTACCTCTTCCAGTACTAAAAATCCTAATACGGGAGTAAAATTCTGTACTCTGCAGATTGAAGTCGGGTAAATCGGGATAAGCTGCAGTGGGTCAACAGAGTTTTTCAATCTCCGCCTAGCTAGAGCCCCTTTCCACTGATCTCATTCTAGGCAGAATCCATAGGAATTTGGATTTCTAGAAGGTCGTCCGACTCTAGGCGGAGCCTTATCAGTACGGAAGGGATAGATTTTCAGCCTGTAAAAAGAACGGACTTCAGCGCGTAGCCTCCTGATCATTAGCCCAACAGCGTGAGGGTTGGATAAATCTTGGGTGAAATATTTGGAGAGGTCAATCGAGGGAATTCTTTGCTCAGAGTCGAGACTAAGGCATCAGTACTACTTCTTTGGGGTCTTTTGCAGTGGATACATGACCCAAACTCCTACACTTGTAACCCATGCTATGAACATATATCAAATTCCAATGCCATACATATAGCTCCCTTATTTATCACCATATTCCCATGTTCTTATTTCAAGGAAAGAAAACCAAAAAAAAATAGCTCTTCCTTTGTTCTTACTCTTAACTTTGGAAAGTGTTAATGATACAACTCCCTAATTCCCCCTTAAAGACCATCATTCCACAGTTCACCCCACAACATCTATCACCATGTTAGTCGAGTCTATACCTATTGCCACAGTGAAAAGTAATTTTAGCTCCTTCAGTTCATTCAAAGGTACCACACCGGCCTTACAATCTATCTTATCACAAAAGAGACAAAATAGTTTGGGGTCTTCTCCAGATATTTCCTTAACCACTTCAGAATCAACATTGTCTCTTTTCAGTTACTCCTCCACATCCTCAATGGACGAACTTTTGAACCCTTTCCATACCACAACCTCACATCCACTTAACAACAAGGGCAGTCTACTAGATTTTGAAGTTGGTTCTGGCGATGTTGTCAGCTACGACTGCGATTCTAGTTTCTCTCTAGGAAATGATTCTTTAGATGATTGTGAATTCTTGGAAGAAATCGATGACAATTTTTTCGATATGACAGAAGTTTCTCCAATTTGTCCAATAGACCCCTTAAAGATTCAAATAAAAAAGAAGCCATCAATCATTTCCAACTTATCCTTATCCCTAAAGAGACTTTCTGTTTCAACCTCCAACTTATTATACTCTGCTGATGAGAAAGTCTTTAGCAATCAACCAAGACTTACAGATGATAGGCTTCCAACTACAACACACACAGACCAAGAACTCACAACTTTCAAAATCACCACATTATCTTCAAATAACAACAGAACAAACTCAAACATTGCATACAAATCCAGGGAATCCAGAATCAACCCTGAATTCCTTAAACTATACGCTTTTGAAACTTCCGCTAGATTCAAAGGACATCTAAGAGACGTCGATAACGTAGGTGATACTTCTTCTTTAGATCTCAATAAGATCAAAGATAGAAAATTAGCCTTATCTTTGAAAGTCCGTGAAAAATTGTGGAGTAATGTGGTCTTACCACCAAGAGAAGACATGTTACCTACTTCTGCATCATTTCCAGAATACGTTAATGAAAACACTGTGGAAGATTCAACTTATGTTTCTCTTTGCGCCATTAATGATCAAGAATATTTGACAGTTGATGGTTTGAAATTGAAACCATGGCTACAACTTCGTGATTATTTGGAGACTACGTCAAAGACCATCAAACCTAAAGGATACTTGAACGGGCAGACTCAATTCACTGTTAAGGGTTGGTCTAATAAGAAATGGATGCCCCTTAACTGTTAGTGGTTCTACCATTATAGACCTTCCAAAATTTTGCATTCGATCTCATGCGTTTGTTCTTGAGACTCGTACCACCCACCCCCCGCTTTGCATTCATTTTGAAATTATTTTCAAGATGACACTAATTTATTTATTTAACTTTTAATGACTAATGACCAATCTATTTTATTTGATATATTCAACTATATTTTTCCATACCATAATCTCTTCGTTCTCCATGTGTGTCAAAATTTTACTATATATTAATATTGAATTACATTCTAATCAACAATATGAATCAAAAATATTGTAGAAAGCAGTCGAAATGCAAATTAAGTGGAGTGACACACACAACCCTTAAGTACACGTGATCAAATTTAATGTTCAGTACTTAAACATAGCTTAAATCTCTCAGATTAGGCAGTATTTCCAAATCAAGCTGTATACTCTCAAACAATCGATCTCGAACAGGTTTTGAAATCTGATTAACAGATTTAGTATGCGCGAAGATTTCTTGGTTCTTCCCAAAAAGATCAGGTAGCCAATGATCGATAGTGGATTATGCTATGGCAGAAACCAGTTGAATTTATTTAACATATAGCAATAAACATACTTGTTTTTATAAATATTTCTAGCCAAAATAGTTCAGTTTACCTAACAAGAAAAATATGAGTTACGTTTTTAAACTTCAAGAACAATTAATTAAGGAATTTCCTTTATTTGTAGTACTTTAAAAGGCCAGTATCACCCAGTCTGCCAAAGGGTCCGTGTAAGAAATACAGGTTACGAAGCCCACGCGCAGCACAAATTCAGCCAATGAAAGTCAGTTTTTATCGGTTTATTCGTGCATTTGGCGAAAAAAAAAAACTTACAACCTGTTCGACTGGCTCTGCGAGGAAGTGGTAGGTCCGGTTTGTATGAAGAAAAAAACCAAGTCAACAAAAAAATCAAACCTTATAGAATCAAAGTTGGTACTTGTTCTATTGTTTTGATTTCAAGATCATCTTCACATCTTTTGTTAACAATGTTCTCTTCATTCAGATCAGCTGTTAGATCCAACATCGTATGTCGGGTTTAGTTCAGTTCATTAGCTTTCACTGGTTTACTGAGATATTTGCAAAATCTTGGACACATGATAACTTCATTCAAAGAAACACAGTCCATTAACATTCAAAATTGATTCCCACTTGTTCTCCTTGTTCTTCTTATCTTCACATTCTCCCTTCATTCATCTTGTTCTCCACAGTTAATTTACTCTCCGAGTCTTTCCCACAAACTTATAGTTTCTAAAGTCATACAAGAAAGAATTCATAAAAACAACATCGAGTCGTCTTAGAGCCGATACTCTGGAACACTCAACTCTTTGAATGATCGAGATTACAAGCTTATGGCTCGAGTATTTCAACCATCGTTAATCTTTAGCACATATTAGAAATCCGGGGAATTTTATTGGCCAAGAACCCCATTCAATCTGCCAACATCACAAGGAGAATCAATATGAAATCCATTGCAAAGCATTACTCTCAGCATAACACCTGGAACTAATTGAACTTTTTTTCATTCAAATCTATTCACCAAGATCTTTGAAATATACTAACATTTTTCTCTCTCTACAGAAACAATTCTCCACCTCAGCCAAGGCTGCTGCTGGTCCAACCACTATGACCCAAAAGGTCATTGCTGGTGGTGCTTTAGCCTCCGGTTTAACTGCCTCCTTCTTATTATACCAAGACTCCGTCTTTGCTGAAGCCATGACTGCTGCTGAACACGGTTTACATCCACCAGCCTACAACTGGTCCCACAACGGTATGTTCGACACCTTTGACCACGCCTCTATCAGAAGAGGTTACCAAGTCTACAGAGAAGTCTGTGCTGCTTGTCACTCCTTGGACCGTGTTGCCTGGAGAACCTTGGTTGGTGTTTCCCACACCAACTCCGAAGTCAGAGAAATGGCTGAAGAATTCGAATACGATGACGAACCAGATGACCAAGGTAACCCAAAGAAGAGAGCTGGTAAGTTAGCCGATTACATTCCAGGCCCTTACGCCAACGAACAAGCTGCCAGAGCCGCCAACCAAGGTGCCTACCCACCAGATTTATCCTTAATCGTCAAGGCCAGACACGGTGCTTGTGATTACATCTTTGCCCTTTTGACTGGTTACCCAGACGAACCACCAGCCGGTGTTGTCTTACCACCAGGTTCCAACTACAACCCATACTTCCCAGGTGGTGCTATTGCTATGGGTAGAGTCTTGTTTGACGACTTGGTTGAATACGAAGATGGTACTCCAGCCACCACCTCCCAAATGGCCAAGGATGTCTCCACTTTCTTGAACTGGGCTTCTGAACCAGACCACGACGAAAGAAAGCAATTAGGTTTGAAGGCTATCATTGTTCTTTCCTCCCTTTACTTGATCTCTGTCTACGTCAAGAAGTTCAAGTGGGCCGGTATCAAGACCAGAAAGATCAGATTCACTCCACCAAGAAAATAAATCCGCTTAAAGTAGATATTCCTGCATACATTTCATGTCACACTTATTTATAGATAGAAGATTTATTTCGTTCTAGTTGGTTATTTTATTTTAGGGGAAGGGGGGTTGCCGCTGTTTTTTTTATGACGAGTTGTTGTTTTTGATACGAACAAAACAAAAAACTATACTGCTATATATGTTGATGTATATATATATTCTTAATGAAATCCATATTATATTAAAGGTTAATCCCTGATCATATACATGTCTTATAATTGCCACACGTAGTCCTTTTCGACCTTCTTTTGAATGACATCTCTGAACTGGGTATGGATGGTCTCAACCTCTATGATAGCCTTCCCGAGCACTTCATACACTTGTTCTTCAGTGAAGGACCCCAAACTGTCTGAATACAGAAGTTGATCGACTCTGCATTCTTTGACATCATAAACAACAACGTGCGAACTCTTACTGATTTTCAACTCATCGCCAGTAGGATCCACAATAAGTTCATCGTCATGCCCAATAGAGAAACATTGGGCCCCGAAAGAACGTCTTAAAGCCACACCAGCATCAATTAAAGCTAGATATGAACAATTCACCATACCGGCTAATTCTCTAACAGTGTATTCCTTAGACTCACCAGCGCCTAAGATTTGTAAAGTGACTTGGATATTCTGACGAGGATACAGCTCGCCAGCGATGACTTGGTTCAACACGACGCGTATTTTCTCCTCAAGGTTCTTTTCTCTAGTCGATGTGATACCAACATCTGGTCTAACCATCACAGAAAGGGAAGATGTAGTTGGCAATTCTTGACGGGCCTTGGATTCGATTGGTCCAGTCACTGAACAGATTATTTGGGTGCTGCTGATTTGCAGTTTGGCTGAACCATCAACTCGGTTAAGTATGCTTGTGGTGGCTTCTATTTCTGACATTATGTGATGATGATGATTCAAGGAGTAGTGAATTAAGTAATTTGGAAAAGTTCTAATCTAGAAGAATTCTCTAGTTGAAGATCTATACAATTTTAATTTTTACAAATCCCATATAAATTTCAATATCCGGAAGAGAGACAGTAGAGTCACATGACTAAAAAGTGCACCCGAAATCCGATCTTTCATACTATTTTGAACAGTTTCAAATTTTGTGTCATCGTTAATAGATTTGACAGATACAAATCAAACAATTTATACAAACGATCATCATATATTTCTATTTAATATATCCATAATCTAAGACCACTGTCTAACGAGTCCAAATGAGAAATTCACAACAACACCTGCAAATATAGCCATCTTTTGTCTCTTATTAACCAACCCATCTTCTTTCAACAAAAATAAACTCAAAACACCAAAAAGACAACCTATAAGAATCCCAATTAACAGATCTTCATTCCCATTATTCCCAAACGTAGAATTTCCTGTTGTACCCCGGGTCATTTGATTAAATTCGTCCATTTCATTCACTGTTGAATCAATCCAACGTTCTTCTAATTGTCTTATATCATTTCGTTGTCTGGTCTGTTGATCATCTTCGTCATCATCGTCTGCATTTGTATTAGAGGCGGAATTCATGGGCAAATCACCGTAAATTTGTCTGAATTGTTGTCTCAAGTTTAGAATATCATCAGGAGAAAACCCAGCTGATGCCAATCGATCAAACCCTATAGGAGCTTCTGTGGTGCTCTTGTCGGTGTTTCTCGTGTCTAATGTGTTCTCCTGTTGGAGTTCTTCATCGGTGATGGTGTCACCTATGAGACAATGTATGATTAATTTACCTTGTTCATTGGAGGTGTTGTTTGGTGCTTGGTTGAATTTGATAAAGTTGTGATATTCTGTTATGAAATTTGTCTGTTCATTAAGAACCCTACCTGAATGGATGAATCTTAGTCTCTTATGTGATAAGTCTGGGTTAGTCTCACGGACTGATTGTCTTAACCAGGAGATATTAAGGTCTACTAGTTTGATAACAGGGAGTTGTAAGTCCGTGTACAGGTTGTTGGAGAATCTGATTAGTACTGAGACTCGTTCGGATTCTAGACTCGTATTGTGAAATGGCAGTGACATTAGATATGCTGATAATGGGGGTTTAATAAGTTAGCAGTTGTTATAGTAAGATAATTAGCACTTGATAAAAGAAGGCATATTTACCCACTTAAACGTTGCCCTCAGTTTATCAAATTCCAAAGACAGTGCAGAAATGCCCGTCAATCTGTCAAATCCTTAGCCCTAAAAAATGTTTCCGATGTCCGGATGTCCAACTGTATCGGTATAAAAAAAGATTTTACAAAACTTTATCAACAACAATCCCAAACACACACTAAGTTCTTAGAGAATCTTCGTGCGGACAACCAGGACTTTAAACCGTGTTGCTTGGTCTTAATTTAATAATTTATAATGTAAGACTAGGCGTCAAGTCCTTGGAGAGATTAAACATGTTTCATCGCCGAAATTTAAGTGCCCATCTTAGTGCCCTTTTGTTAGTCCAGTGTCGCAACTACCTTTGCAAGTAGATTGTGTTGGGATTAGGGAGGGCTGGTAGGTCACACATTCTCTTTCTGTTTAGGTATATATATATGTATAGCTTTATTTCAATGTCAGATCTTATCTTATCATACGTTTTGGTTTTTTCCTATCTTTCAAGTAGTTCTAAGTTGTATATCTCCCTTTCCAAAGCAAGGGACTAAAGTACCAAAATGTTAATGTCTACTGAACTGTCTTCAAGTTAACATAAAATACATATTATTATCTATAAACAGGTGAGCAATAATAGTACAAACTAATAAACAGGAAACGGTGGAATAAATAGAGGAAACAATCACAGAAAACAAACAGCAATAGTCAATATTGCAATTTCCAAGGTTACATCAACCTTATTTCAATGGATTTTCAGCCTTAGCATCTTCCTTACCGTAGTGGATCCCTCTGAAGAAGTCCATGGTGGTTGTGAAGACAACCAAAAGAATACCACCACCTGGACCTAATCTCAACACCTTTGGTAAGAACCCCTTGTATAATGCAGCAAACCCTTCTTCCTTGTAGATCAAAGCTAAGGATGGTAAGGTCCAGTTGTACTTTCTAACTTGACCAGCAACACTCACAGTGTTCTGGATTCTGGACTTGACGACATCGAATGGAGTGTTCAAGATAGTACCGAAAGTACCACCAATGGCACCGGCGGCTAAGTCATTTATGGTCTTTTGAGTGTTTGTTTCAGGCTTTGGTAATAAGGATCTGATTTGGAAAATAATACCGAAATAACCAGCATTCCAGACAATATGTCTCCAAAGAGTGGCTTCTAAACCGTTGTAAAAGGCCAAGATACCTTCGTTTTTCAAAGTCTTAGCAAAGGCATCTGGGACAGATTTGTATTGAGAGTTCTTATCTTGGACTCTAATCTTGATCAATTCGAAAGGAACAACAACGAAGGATTCAATGGCACCGGCAGAAGCACCAGATAGCACAGATAAAGGTTGGTTCAACTTTTCAACACCGAAGGCAGTCTTATAAATCTTGGAGAACTCATCGTTGGCAGCAAACTTAGTAGCTCTCTTTGGAGCCTCCATCAAGATAGGAGCAGTGATACCCTTGTATAATCTGGAAGGACCTTCGGTCTTGATGATCTTGGTGAAACAGTCAATGACACCGCTGTATTCGGCTTGAGCACCACCACCAACTTGCAATTGAATACGGGTTTTGACAACATCCAATGGATACATCACGAGGATTTCAGAAACACCGGCAACAGCACCGGCTAAGAATTGATAAACGAATGGAAGAGCTGTTGGTCATTAGGTGTTAGTATTAGTTGTATGGCTAGGGAGATTTGGAAGATTCTCAACAAACAGAATTCTCCAGAACAATGAACAATGAACAATGAACTCTCTGAAGTCTGATCTCTAAGCTCATGAGTGTTGTAAGACATACGTTTTTGTTCACTCATGATGAATATAAAATGATAGTACGATAAAGACTTTATCCAAAGGTCTCAAATCAATACCGAGATGTGTCCCCTTGGTGTAAGAAACAGGAAACATTCAACTATATATCAGATAAATCTGTTAGGCGCTGTGGGCCTGGGGTTGTACTACAAATCTAGGTAGTACGATTAATCCATGCACCTGTCCGCTCCGGCGTTGAAAAATAATAAGAGTCATTATATTTTTATAGGCGCCGACCGGAACTGATAAGTATAGTCCATCACCAGGGGTATCAAGAATTAATAGATAGACAGTTAGTAATTCATGGTTTTTTTTTGATTTTATTTATAAAGGGGTTCCCCATAGTATATTTTCTTTCCTCTTGTTTCTGGGTTTTATATCTGCAGAAACATAAATGTATCATCCAATCAAATATCCCTTAAACATCCAACAATTAAAGATCCCCAGAACCAAAAAAAAGGGGATCATCCTGTGGAGCCTCTTGACTGCTTTATCTGCGATTTGACCCGGTTTATAAACCCGGTAACATACTTCCGGCTGTAAAAATTTTAATTCCACACACGTACTTTACCGGGTTGTATGAGGGGCTATGTTTGCCCTTGGTTACTAGCACGTGCCTTATGACCAAACAATTCAATATATATATATATAGTATGGACAAATATTTATCTCACCAACGTAATATGTATTCTTTTTATATTACTGATGATTTTCAAGATTAATATGCAACAATAATAGTTAATGACGTTAAAAACGAAAACTATAATCTATGTATTGGAAAGGACAATATTTTAATGGTTGATGATCTTGTTTCCCTCATTAATGGCTCACTATAGCAAACAGGTGGTAGACTCGATTTGATTCTTTATCACATAATATCTTACATAAGTCCATTTGTTTATCAAAAATGCTTGTTTTATTCAAGATTAGACTCGAGAAGTACTCCAGAGAGAGTTGAGACTCCCTATTAAAATGTTTATATATAACCATGAATAGTCAATGTTAGCCACAAAGGATGGATGATATATATAAGATCACGTGTAACTCTTGAACAGAGCCAATATTTATTATTTCTTTGATATATTAACCGATGGTACCAAATTTATGAAATCTTGATTGAAAATATCCTCAGTTAAAGAAGCTTTAGTTTTTTCCAATCTTCCCTTCATGTTCTTAGTAACCTTCGCCTTATTGTTATTATTAATGGCAATCTTTGACATATTACCACTGGTGATCCCCAATCCGATCTCCTCACCGTATGAATCAGTGATAGTATTTTCCCTTTGACCAAAAGCCATGACGTTTTGAGCTTTTCTTAATTCTGATAATTCAAATTTGGCCTTCAATTTTCTAACTTTACGTCCCGCTCTCTTCTTGGCTTTCATATCTTTAGGAACTGGTAACGCTTTAATTTTGGAATTCTCTGGAGCTTCATCCAATTTCTCAATCTTTGTTTCAATCTCCTTACGCCATTTCATACCTTGGGATCCATCACCAGTAGAATTGGAGAAATCTATCCTTGCTGCCAAGATCACCTTCCCTGATATCATCCTCATTGCCTGTTTACGATACATTGGATCAGTGTCTTGAACCAAATCACAATGGAAAAGATACCCCTCGTTGACCAATTGAGTAGATCCTGATCTTCCAAAACTTAAGGATCCGATTGTCGATTTAGAACCAAGTGATGGAATATTACATGATGGTGTCTTTGCCAAGTTTTCCAATCCTCCTAGATTTGTGATGAATTGAGAAGCAACCGTTGGACCAACGATTGATGTTAGGTTTGGAGCTAGGACAGTCAACCTGTTACTGATGTATGATAAGAGTTGTTGTTTGGAGTCTGCTAGTGATAATAGTAAGTCACAGGCACTACTGAGCTGTGATAGTTCTAATTCTGTGAGGTTTGTCCCACTAGTTTGGGCTTGATGGGTGGACATGGTTATAACTAAAAGTTTCTCCCTTCCTATGAAATTCAATGATTCTTCAATGACTTGTAGTTCGTTGCCTAGAAGTTTGACTAACTGTGCATATTCGGTGGCAGATGGGAATAGAGTGGCAAGTTCTGGATATCTTTTATTGTATCTGAACTTAATGAAGTTGTGAATTATGTCGATCTCGTTGGTGATCTGTAAGGAAAGTGAATTTACTGTGATTAGAAATTGGGATTCTTCTTGTTTGGAAATGAATTTATTGGCTTGGTACTTTGCGATCTGGGCGAGAACTGGTTCAAGTTTTGTCTGAATAGTAGTGTGTTTCGTTATGTCTTGGATCTCATCTAATTGGGCTTTGTCAAGGGGATCAAATGTCTGTGTGGTTTCTTTTTCCTCGATGGCGATGTCATCTTCTTCAAATGCCTCATTGTCTACTTGGTCTGGTTGTAGTTGTAGTTGTTGTTCGTCTGAAGATTCGAAATCGGAGTCTAAATCATTCAATAAATCCTGTTCCAGTGACATTGTGTGTGCTTCTCAGTTAGACTATTGGGGCACACCAATTCTCTAAATTCTGTTGATGGAACTATTTGACATATAATTTTTTAATATTTTAATTCATTTTGAATCTTGATATTACACGGAGTGGCCGTAACAGGTTTGTTTGTTTGTTTTCTTTTCACAATTCAGGCCAAAAAATATCCAGAAGTCACACTTTCCTTAATTCATCTATCTTAACAAGAAAATGACTATACCATGTCTTCAAAGACACCCACACCGTCTCAAGAAACTCTCCAGCACAACAAGCTCCTAACGAAAACGCAAGACCTGGCACTCAGACATTTCAAACTTGGAAATTATAACGATGCCATAACAATCTACAGCAACGGAATCAAATTCCTCCTCAGTTTAACACCCATTCAGATTGAAAACATACGACTCTCTCATAAACTAACACCCCGGCCAGCAGACATCAAACCAAATGATCCTATTTATCATCCCAAATTCTCAACCTTATTGGATTCTCGGGCTGCATGTTACATCAAAACTGGAGAATTGAATAAAGCTTTGAGAGATGCCAAGAATATGGTAAGGTGTGATCCATACTCAACAAAGGGACATATACGATTGGGGAAAGTGTACGAGCTACTGAAGGATGAGAGATTGGCTTATGATAGTTATTCCAAAGGGTTGAAGTACTTGGATGTTGGTGGGAAGAGATTTGGAATCAAGTACAACTCCGTGGCTATTTCACAATTACAGACTGCCTATAGAAGATTAAGATCCATTTTGAAAGATAGGAAAGAGACAACTTATCCTAAACTTATACCCATTCCAAGTACACCACAACGCTCGATACCAATACCTGAGAAATCTACAGATCCAATGGAAGTCTTCCCGTTTGAATTGATTGATTTGATCCTTCGAGAACTACCCTTTAACCAAATCGTCAAACAATGTCTACTTGTCTCACGGAAATGGCATGAAACATGCTCCTCTCTTTCGATGTTTGACGATATTAAGATCAAACAGCATTGTACGTTATTGGATGTCCAGAATTGTTTCAATAAGATTACGAAATGGAAGAGATTGCATAGACCGAATTCAGCAGGGATTGCTTTGAAATGTTTAAAGATTGGGAATACTGGGATTGGAGAAGAAAGATCCATTTTCAGATTGTTATTCCATAAATCTCATTTAAGAATCTTGAAGACCTTAGACTTGCAATTCAATCAGATTGGAATGAAGGATATTATAGACGCGATTAACTTTAGTGAAAACGCAGAACAATTGCTTAAGAATGTTCAGGTCTTGAAATTACAATGTCTTTTCAATCCAAGGTATGAAGAAATGTTGTTACGATACCTACCAAACATCCAATCGTTAATGATCGTTCCATCTTACGACGGTACCACTGGACGATTAACCATTCCTAAAAAGTATGAATTCAAGAACTTTGTGATGAATCTAAAGCATCTAAGCATCCTTGGTGATATCAAACAGCCATACATCTCCATTCCTTTCCAAAATCTATTCGTTCGTGATTCAAGACAACTGATCAATCTAGAATCTTTACAAATCGTCGGGTATGATTTCACACAGCTAAACACCATCAACGAGACTTACAATTTCCTTCAACGGTTCCCCAAATTACGTCATTTGGTCCTTGAGAATAATACCAATCTCACATTCAGACATTTATTGAAAAACCATGATATTTTGAACTTCCACAGACTTCGTACGTTTGTCTTTAGAGAACGAGAAGTGAAATACATCGAATCGTTACATTTATTCGAAATGGCTTATTTGGTTAACATCTTTCACGGATTGAACAATTTGGACTTAACTAATTCGTCCATATCTTATCATGCTTTAAGGATCATTCTTCAAGCCACTGGTTCTGTTTCATTAAGACAATTATCCATCGGATCTTGTCCAAATTTACTATTCAAAGGCTCTGGATTCTTACCAAACAATCCACATTGGGTTAATCTCTACGAATTGCTCAACCTTTGTCCAAACTTGATCAAACTTCAATTGAACCAAAGCACTGGGTTCACAGATTATACGTTGAGAGAACTAACCAATGTACTTAAAGACACGTCATCATCTCAACTGCGTCCATTGCAAGAACTTCAATATTTGGATCTTTCATTCAATGAAAATCTTCAAGGGCATTCGGTGATAGATTTGGTTTCTTTATTACCCAATTTGAAACATTTGGTTATCCATGGAGCGGTGTCCTTGAGTAGAGAGACTGTGGATTATTTAATTAGGAGATTTGAGTTGAAAGTTGAGAGTTTGATTGAGAGGAAAAGTTGGAAGGTTTACGGTGTTAATACTTACGATCCTTTCAACTGTTAGCAGCCAGATTTATATATATTGAATATTAAATACTTGATATTTCTTAAAACAACGCAACTCTAACCACGGGAGTACTACCATTTCCCCAAAACTGTCCAAATTGTCCACAATGGCTTTGATCATAAACCTCTCTTGCCTTCTGTTGCCATTCCTTCATATTCTCAATTCTCGTCTCTGAAGCAGGATGTGTGCTTAGGAACTCAGCCCTGAACAAACCATTACTTCTCTGCTTCTCATATTGAGCCATACGTTCCCAGACCTTATAGGACTCTGCAGGTTGGAAACAAGCCTTGGACATAAGCATCAGTCCGATATAATCGGCCTCTGTTTCCATCTGTCTGGAAGCAGGCATCGTGAAAATGGAATTCATGATTAATCTATTGATCAATTCAGATCCCGTGGCTGCGTATAACAACAACCCGATCATACCGTATATCGGCGAGCTTGATAAATGTTCACCTGTATGTCTTGCCAACTGATGAGCAAACTCGTGAGACAAGACAGTAGCTAGACCATCATCGTTTTCACAGATCGGTAAGATTGACGAGAACACAAAGACTTTGCCTCCTGGTAAGACGAAGGCATTTGGTGGTGCTTGTGGGTCTAAAATGATATGGATTTTCCAATCCAATTGGTCTTCATTAACCGGGGAGGCCTCCAAGATTCTCTTGAAAATGGATGCGACTTTCTTAGTTGTTGGATGTGTGGCTGGTAAGATCTTTCCTTCTTGAGAATATTGATTTAGAAACTGTTCATATGATGAATTACCCAATCTTTCTTCAAGCCAAATTGGGGTCCAAAGAAATCTCTTACGCCCAGTGACTGGCGCTTCTTCTAGATTGGAGACGTAGATGACACCACTGATGGATAAAAAGGCTAAAATGTAACGACGGGATCTAGGATCTTGTAAAAGATTGGAGCTGGAAACTTGGTTGTTGAAACGACGATAGGTGGCGTAGGTGGCTCTAGTAGATGTGGGGTTTGTGATCTGGAAGAATTTGTATGTTTTTGTGGTATTTAGTCTCTGGAGAGACTTGCAAGATGATCTTAAAGAACCATTTAGTATGGATTTGAACATTTCTAGGTTTTTGAGTTGTTAATTGTAAGACCAGTTGGTAAAGAGATTGGATAAGGTGTCTTTTTGACGAATTTCACTTATCTGACTGATGATGAAATCGCGGCCTTGAGTCACGTGCCGAAATCTAAGAAAAAAAACACACACATTTTGAAAAGAAAAAGTACAAAAGTTTGAGATATATTAACCATTTTTTTATATTCATTTATATTCATTAAGTAGTTCCATCTCATAATTGAAACAGCACATAGAAAAATGGCCAAAGCGGAATTTGGAACGCCCAAACACTTAGCCAACCAGATGAAAGCCCGTGGGCTTCAGAAGCTCAAATGGTACTGTCAAGTTTGTAATAAGCAATGTCGTGATGCCAATGGGTTTCAAAGTCATATTCGCTCAGAAACTCACTTAAGAAAGATATCCAATGTCACTAGTCAGGATATAGAGGATTATTCAGCACAGTTCCAATCACAGTTCCTTAAAGAATTGAGGGACTATCATGGTGAGAAGAAGATCAATGCTAATAAGTTTTACAATTCTTTGATCCAAGATAAGGAACATATCCATTTGAACTCTACGAAATGGTCAAGTATGTCTCAATTCATCCAACATTTAGCTAAATCGAATCTCATACGTATCGAAGCAGACGAGACGAAAGATCAAGAGGGGTTGAGTTCATTGGATATCTCTTACATAAACAACTCAAGTGATAATGCACTAAGGAGGGAAATATTGAAGAAATCAGAAGAAGATCAGCAAAAAGAGGAAAGTTTGGATATGCAGTTATTAAAACAACAGATCAAAAGAGGTAACATGATCAAGTTGGTAGACGAAGATGTTAAGGTTACGGATAGAGAAGAGTCAGAGAAACCAATTAAGATAAGTCTTGGGTTTAAGAAGAAGACAGAGACATCTAGTGCAATTAAGAGTGGGTTTAAAATCGGGAAACCCGTGATAAATGCCCCTTCTAAGAAGAATATATTCAGGTGAAGTATTTGGGAAAAAATTGATTGTTTGATTCACAACGGTGAAGTCTCTTTAGCAGTAAAAATTATCATCAAGCATCAATGTTTCTAAACAGAGAGTTTGTCATATAATAGTTATTCTTCTTCTTCTTCTTCTTCTTCTTCTTCTTCTTCTTCTTCTTCTTCTCCCTCAGTCCTATCAACACGACGGGGTGGCACCTCCCAAATCCAACTGTAGTACAAGTCGATAACAGCTGCTCCTAG
This sequence comes from Waltiozyma chaumierensis, assembly GCA_030566875.1. Classification (NCBI taxonomy): domain Eukaryota; kingdom Fungi; phylum Ascomycota; class Saccharomycetes; order Phaffomycetales; family Wickerhamomycetaceae; genus Waltiozyma; species Waltiozyma chaumierensis. The sequence goes on along the minus strand of JAKUBK010000009.1, from coordinate 881 downwards.
AATACAACTTCCCATAAAGACATGGCCCGTGTAGCAGCCGTAAAGCTGATCCCAACTCAACGAATCGAAAGTGGAGCCAATGTATGTGCCCATATAGGAAACGGTAGGTAAGTGAACAGGAATAAAGTTTCGAATATCATAGACAATTCTATCTTCAGGGTTTAGCAGTGAACTGAGAGACAACATCAGGAGTAACAATACGGATTTCTTCAGTGATGCCTGATTGGCTCGAGACCATGTGTTCACATACAAACGAAGTCTCCTGTAACACTCGATATCATAAAGAGTAACTCACTTCTCTTCCGCCACAGATAAAGTAGATTCCACCTCTTTAAAATCGGAATCGTTTACTGTGAAACAATCATCCAGTCATATAGAATTCAAAATTGACATCCAGTCTATCATCAACCATAAACATCACATCCCAAATCAAAAAGACCCCCAAAACATCATTCCATACACATTAGCAGGGGGTGTTCCCTGCACTGTTGAAGAGCTTTCTCGTATAACTGAGATAGACAAAACCCACTCAAGATCTTCAAGGGACCTACTATGGATCTCATCAGACAGAAGAAGTGCAAAGCTGGCACAAACAAAATACTTTTAAAGCGTGACATATAGCGTGAAGAAAGTATGTACTCTGTCCAAACTTCACAAGAGAGGATTCCTCCCTTTTCGGGACAACCTTTATTCCAAAAGCCATTCATAATCACATATTCTTTCCGCAAATCGTAAACTACAGCAAGGCGTAAACGTAAATCCAGGATCTTCTGCTTGAATATTATAAGGAAGTAGAGTTCCAACAGCTCAATCAGGATAAATCTGATTAAATTGTATCCAGATTCCAGTCACTGTGCTATAAACCGGCGGAAGCAAATCAT